>BMAO01014204.1:0-190796 GCA_019973975.1 Trichonephila clavata
GTAAGTATTAAGTAGACCGAAGTTTGTTGAGATATGATCGTGGGTCTCAGACGGAATGTGAGAAGTGGTTTAAGCTCTTCGACTGAAGACATGTTAGACGTATGCAACTGGTTTGTTGCTTCTTTTTTTAAAGATGTTTCGATCAGTTCTATTAGATGTTAGACAATAGAAGAAAAGGTTCGCATTGGTTGACCAAGGTCTGTAATGTTATTTTTCTGTGAACGATGTTTTTAACATTCAACTTACTATTTTGATTGCTCCAGTAACGAGCATACTGATTTTATACTTATTTAAACAATAAAAGATATTTAATGAAACTGCTTAATTTTATGCCTCCTCGACATAAAATTTCGCTGTCAAACTTTGCTAAAGTTTAGGTTAGTTTACCCTGAAGAATATAACAGAATTGACAGAAACATCTCCTGCTATGAGTCAAAGACTTAAACAACTCTGTTAGCGATGCCTGAAAATCATCCTCAAGTCACGAAGAACTTTTGTAACAGTGTCAATACACTTTTATCAGTTTGCACCGAAACATGTTGTGCCTGAGTTTCAAATCAGGCTCTGTTGAATTCACTGGTCTGAATATGTGGATATATTCGAGCTACAAAGAGATATATTGACGAGAAAAAAAGCAGCGCCCCTATGCGATGCGTCATTTTATTTCCATTAGGTAATCCGAGGGCACTCGGCAACAAAACAAACATTAAGGATGAATGAATTCCGGTCTCCACAACACAAACGCAAAATAAATAAAATCTCCTCCCTCGGAAAGAAGTACACTTCCTCTCTTTGGGTGCTAATTGGACCACTGCAGGATTGAGCGGCAAATCTATTTGGTTTGTTTTTCTGCGGTGGCGTATCGATAAGAAAACTCATTTAAGAGTTTTCTCAAACAAGGAGCATTGAATTTCAGTGAATGGTACATAATTAATAATTCTACAATCGTTGGGTGTGTTTTCAGTATAATTAAATTTTCTGTGGAATACACCGATTGGTCAGAAAAAAATGACTGATACAATATTGCATCATAACACCTCAAAATGTATCAACGTGTCATTGTTCAAGGAGATACAATTGTGAATAAAGTTGTATTTCCAAGTAGGCGAGTAAACTTAAAGAAATAATTATCACACGATATTTTTGGGGGCTTAAGGTCTTCTTAAATTGAATAGAATTCCTCAAAAGGCTATTTAAATGAAGAATTATTATACACATATCAGGGAAAAGCATACTATCTTTAACATATATTATCAACTATTATTATACATTACGATTTTTAGATATTCTTTAAATACATTCTGTTGTGCAGTATGACTGATTACCTGGAATTGTCTCGATGCTGTGTTGTCACACACTTGAAAGCGCTCTTTCAAGTTAACTTATTTTACTTTTTTATTGAAAACATTTCTTTTAATTGATGTAAAGATGATTTCAATTGATGTCAAATAAACACACGAGTTATTGGTGATTGGCCTTGTCATTTTGACCAACGGTAAAGTGACGAGGTCGAGAAATGAGCTAGTACTTCACGCTCCAAACTTCTACATTCCATCAACATGGTGTCTTTTGAGCTTTGTTAGGTTTAACGAGTATCAGTGACTTTACACGGCGGGTCTTTAATGTCAGGGAGTGAGTGAATATTAACGTCTCCCTCTTCAGCTATACTCGAGAGCTTTTGGCGACGGACTTGGTCATTTTGAACTATGGTCAAGAGACCAGGTCAACATCTGAGCTGACCCTCCACTCTTCTAATTTCCACACCGCACCAACGGGAGGATGTTTGAGCTTTGATATTTAACGTGCATCGCCCCCTACACGGCGAGTCGTTAGTACACGCCATGTAAGTGTCACAATCATGAATCACCGGCCACGAGTCCGTTATCTTGACCACTAGGCTACCCCAGCCTCTAGATTTTTAATGGCACCAGCACTCAAATATATGCCTCGGCAGAAACAACATCGGCCACGTGTCCTTAGCCATGATCACAGCCACGACATTCTTTCGAAGATCATGACTATAAGAGGAAATGTTTGAAAATATCAGCAAAAAAATTACTGGAATGTTATCAATTGCATCTGTACTTTCTTCAGATTCTTCGCAGTCACTTTCTCTCAATCTTATATCTTCATAGAAATCAGTCATCTAACCACCTTCGAATTCCTTCTCGGAAAGCTCTCACAACAAATTAGCAATTTCATCGGGGCTTAGACCTTTTCTGTGAGTCATCGTTTCAGGGTTTCTGCTGTGCACAAGGTTCGAAAATTAAATGAACTCTTTTAATGAGTTGATAAGGAAATTCTAATTTACAAAACATTTAGATACAACGATTTTAGTATAACTGATTCATTTCCGCTGTGAACCTAATAACACCGCCTTCAAAGTCAAACTAATGTGCAAAAGTACTTTAGGAAGTTTGCTTTTCTAATAATACCTACTTAGCGAATTGTCTTTTGCTGAACGATAGCTATTTATAATGATAGCTATTTGTCTTGGTGTTGAAACGACACCAGCGGCCGTTTTAGATGTAAAATCTCTCTAATTAACCTAGAACCACAAAAAAAATTTTGTGCAATCAGCATAAAAAATTATTAGCCACGAAAAGATTTCAAATTCCATACAATAATGCGGAAAGGAGAGCAAACTAAAACATGCTCCGGGGACCAATCGACACTGACGGACGTTCCAGTGTTAATACACCAATAACGACAATCTGAAATTGAAGTTTATTTTTTTCTAGATTCGTCGAATTCCATTATAGAGCGTCTGTCTTAAATTGTGTTTATTTGTTCTCCAATTTATCCACGTACCGGTTAAATTTAATCGATACCATTCCTTGTAAGTGAGTTGAAAAACTCATGTTTTTTTCCCTCCTACACCAATACAACAAAGCGGTCAAAAAAGCCTTTCTCCTATGAAGTAATCACAAAAAAAAAAGTTCTCATTGCAAATGAATGATTTCCGATGAAGACTCGAAAGCAAACAATAAACAAAGGTTAACTAATGACGAAAAAAACAGAAGAGGCCTTTTTCTCTTTTATATGTACTGAGGTGATAAATTTAACGGTACTTTTTCATTTATTTCGGGATAGCAAAACAAAAATATTCTCTTCTTGCTTTTTTCTTTTTATTTCAAAGGGTATTCAATAAGTGTATTAATATGTATAGATTGATTTTCAGTAGTCAGGAAATAAACTTTTCTTCAATTTTCAATAGAATACAAAAATTTTGCTGCTTCTTACAACCTGAATTAGTTTCTTGCATTATATATTTTAGTCATTTCTAATCTTTTAGTGGCTTCTTTTATACTTATTAAAAGACTACTATTTGATGATCTTAATATTTTGTATGAAAAATATATATTGAAGTGTTATTTAATTTTGTTCGATATAGAAAATTCCTAACTTTTTTCTATTAACTGACCCGCTAACTTGAAGTAAGTAAAATCAAACATTGATTATTTAAAAAATTACTTGCAATTTTAAGCATCAAATTGTAAGAAATATAAAAAAAGTAATAAACATTAACAATTATTTTTTCGGATGTATAATATCTGCACAGCTACTTTAATTATTAGATATTGTTGCAAAGGAGATTTCACTGGAAGTAATAACGTCCAGGAAAACAAATACATTTCAACACAAAGATTCCGATTCGTCACTACAGATCTTTCCCTTGAGGGGAGGGGAACTCGGGTATTAGTTTCGTCACTTGACCAAGGTTCAAAATTTTGAAATCCATCACTAACAGTCCTCACATTGCTCTAAAGTGCGATATTAATACACACAGGTTATGAATTATTTAATTTATAATATTTTCTCAAGAACAACATAGTTCATATTATTCATCCCTATTATATATATTTTTTGTAAGCTCTCTCAAAGTTTCTATTAGGCCCTTCTCGGCTTTTCCCGAGTTGCGTATGGGCAAACAAAACGTAACATGTCTAGGTACTAAATGCTACTCAAAGAGGGACAGCAAAGGGAAGAAGGTAGAAAGAGAAACAAGATTCTACTGTCCAGAGGGTGATTTTTGGTTGAGTGCAGCACCATGTTTTCAAATTTATCATACACGATCAAATTTTCTTTAATAGTATCATAATCAATTATGTAAATGCAAAAGGTGTAAATAAAATTTGTAATTCAAGATAATAGCTAGGTATTCTAAGCTTTATATATAGATAGTGGGAATTGACTATAAAGTCTACAGATTTCTGCAACACAGAAAGCCAACTTTACAGGTAAATTACTCATGTAAAGATTTTTTTTACCTTTATTTTTAGGAAATTTTTCATGCGAACGATATTATAATGAAAAAAAATATGTATGTTTTTTCATACACATTTTGAAAAATATGTATGAAAGGGGATGGGAAGGGTTAAAGGAAGCAAATTCCACCAATGTGAAGGGTGGAATTCGCATTGGTGGAAGCGGTTAACTCTGGTATGGAGTGAGCGAGTGAATATTAACGTCGCACTGTCCAGCTATTCGAAGGCTGGACCTCGTAATTTTGAACCATGCTCAAGTGATGAGGACGATACTTGAGCTGGCACCCCTTCTCCTAACTACCACACCAACGGGAAGATGTTTGAATTCTCGATAGATTTAATATGCATCGCTTCCCTACACGGCGGGTCTTTAGTGGTGTTCGACTCGAACTCATAACATGTCGGACACGAGTCCGTTACCTTGACCATTAGTCTACCACGGCCAACTCTGGTATGGAACCGCTGTTCTAATTTATATTATATATGAACAAATAATTCCAGATCTGTTGAACGAGTAGCGGACCTCTTAATCAACGTCACTGATCTTCAGTGAACTACTGATGCCAAACTGTCTCAACCAAAATCTAAAAGATAAAAAGAAATTCAACTTATCACAAACGAGGAGCGTGCTTGTACATAACTTTGGATAATCTAAGATTATCTGAAGAGGAAGAAACAAATGTGGCCCAAATAATAAAGTCTATAGTTTTCCTAAAGCAGATGGAGAAGAGAATATTAACTTTAAAAAAAAAAGGAAAACTTAAGTATCTGGAAAGGAATTTTGATAGCAATATGTCGTTGTTGGAGATTATCAATCGCCAAAAATATTGACATTCACAAGTAAATCGCAGTATAAAATCTCTTTAATCCGAACTAATTGGGCCTCTAGGTCATCCGTCCATATATAAACAAAATAACCAATAAAATGAGACAAGGTATAGAGCTACACACTCTGTACAGTAAAAAGATTCATTTTGGAAGGAGACAATGCGAAAAGGCAAAAATTTGCGCAAAAAAGTATTAATAGCAATTTAGCTCGCATGATAAGCATTAGTTTGGATAAAAACTTTTTGTAGCACGGCAATTTTGAATTGAATCATTGACTTGTTATAAATGGCTGTACGGATAACCCATTGAGAATGGGAAGTTGATTGCATATTTAAAGTTTTTTTTAAGAAATATGATAATCATAAAACTGAGCAATTAATAACTCAGAAATATTTTGATTTAATATATTTGAATTTTAGATATTTCAAAAATTTAAATGGTATATCTTAATTTTTTTATTGAAATTTGAAACTAAATAAAGCTTATGCAACGGTAGAACTTACACTACAACTATACTTGCAATACCTCACACAACAACACTCAATACCTCAACATGCCACTTTGCGTTATCTTTGCGTTTATTATGTTGTAAAATAACAAGTAATGTATAAAAAAAATTAAGTCAATTCCTACTTAGGTTAACAAATAAAATTTTTATTTTAGTTACTTTTTATTAAATAATTACAATTAATATAAATATGTATATACAAATGACAGAATCACTATTAACTGGAAAAATAGAAAGCTAATTTCTTTGCAATTTTCCATTTTCCTTTCTATATAATGGTGTAGGGCTATTTTTTGTTTGTTACTATTTATTCACCTTATATATGTATATTTGTTGTTGAAATAACGCTCTTCACTGGTGCGGTTTATATAGCATACTCTTCCGCCATTTGGGATGAAATCTCTTGAATAATCTTGAGTTTAAAAAAAATGTATTTGAACTTGAATGGATGACTAAAAAATATTTTATCAACGATTGAAAATTTGTACAAGATATATAAATATATATAAAGAGAGTGAGAAGTTATGGTAGGAATTGAAAAGGAATTGTAATTTGTAATATAAGGAAATAAAAAAATGCCAACAAACGCACTATCCATACTTGGTCATCTTCCCAAGTACTCTGACCCCGCCCGATGATGCTTAACTTCGGTGATCGGATGAGAACAGGTGGTTTCAACATGGTAGGGCCGTTAGCATTAACGACTGGAGCCCTTTGGTACAAAAGAATTAGCAAACTATTAAATTTTATTAATGAATTAATATTTGAAAAAACTGTATTAGCATCAAGTGTCATCCGCTACAAGTTTAAAAAATGTTTTTGAACTCGAGTGGATGAATAATAAATATTTTATTACCAATTAAAAATTGAACAAGATATATAAATAAATTTATATACATAGGGAGAGTGTGAACTAATTGTAGGAATTGAAAAACGTGATATTATTCATAAATGAAAAGTCATTCATACTTTTCCGTATCGTCAATCAATTAAATTAAATTAAAATTAAAAAGTGTGGAAATCTTAATAGAAAACGAATTAAAATTTAATATTTTTGGGAAAAAATCCAATTTATTATTATAACAGACTTTTTAAAATCGTAACTGCAAGTATAAAAACTGTTCATTTTGGTATTGATTTTTCTTAAATTCCCAAAACTTTTAAAACTGTTAATAAAAATTATTACTGTGTAGTACAGCTTAACACATTCACTGCACACAAATTGATGTATCCATCCTTAGAAGCCAAATTATAAAATAGCGTTTTGATTAATTAAAAACATTCCTTATGTTTTTGTAGTAAACACGAAAACCTTTTATTTTCATGTGTTTAGTGTTTTCTAGTAAATTTAATATTTAGGCTTCAGTCAATGTTTTCATTTACTTTCATTTTCTTAGGCCGTGAAGTTCCTGCAATACTTGTAATGTCCTCCATTTTTAAAAAAACGGATGTAAAAAAATTTAAACACAAAATTTAAAAACCAAGCACATACAATATAAAAACAATGCTTCAGTAATATGCCTCAAAAACCTCTTCATTTAACTTCCAAAGCCGCACTAAAAATAAAAATAAAGTATTTTTCTCATTTAGGTGATCGTTGTCCCAGAGTGGCACCGGCATAGGACCATGCTGACGCTCCAACAAACGTGTTAATACTCTGTATTTCTGATTCGACTTCTTATATGTAACATTTCACAAATTGCATCCTCCAGAAACCCTGACTCAATTCTCAATGGTATTTTTGAGACAGTTGTCTCAAGTTCCAAAACTAGAGAAAGTTTAGCATAACAATCAAAGATATTGCGAACATATAATGAAATGTATTCACACAAATGGTTATGTTAAACCAGATAAAAATTTAATCCTACAGTTCGTAAGAAGGATCAACTTTATTAATGGTTGCCGGATTTTATATCAAAAGATAAACACACGCTGTCCAATGAATTAGAAACCCAAGATCAATATTTTGTTGAACCACCTTTTGCACGGATAACTTCTCTCATTTATTTGGGAATCGAGTCTACTTGCTTCTGGAGGGCATTTACGTCCAGAGAATACCATGCATTGGCTATGTAGCGCTTTAGATCTTGTAAATTAGATGGAAGATGCGAGTGCTGTAGGATGCGTCTTTCCATCTGATCTCACACAGTTTCTATGTTCAGATTCGGGCTCTACGGTGGCTATGTAATGTGTTGTAAGTCAGTCTGATGTTCAGCGAATCAATTTTGAACACTTCTAGCACGATATATAGTTGAATTATCGTCCATGAAGTATCCGTCACCGTCGGAGTAAAAATGCAACATTTCTGAGTCCATTTGATCTGCCATCATACCTAGGCCTTTCATTGCTTTTTGCTTACCCTCTAGGAATACCAGTGCACCCCTTCCATGCCAACAGAACATGAACCATATCATGATACTTCCACCAAACCCTTGCACAGTGCTAGTAAGGCAAGATGGATTCACGACTTTGTGGGGTTCTCGCCAAATTTGACGTCTTCCATCAGAGCAAAATAAGGTGTGGCGGGATTCATCCGACCACATTACCCACTTTCAATCCTCCGATGTCCAATGTCTTCTTTCCCGACACTACTGCAACCGAATTTTTGCATTTCGGGCAGAAAAGAGTAGTTTTCTCATAGACACCCTACTATGCATTCCTATCTTCTGTAATTTTTTGCGCTTGACAATCAGTGTATGGATTTTTAAAAAAAAACTGGTAAAAAAAACTAATTATTTACTTCTTATTTGAATTTTTTAAAATTTCATAAGCAATAGACATGAATAAGCATATTTTTACACTATTTTTTTTAATTTTTCACAAAAATGGAGTGAGAACTTTGGTATGCGGCTTACAATCGATATCGGCTTAGATTCTAATAAATATGGCAATTCTTTCTTTAAAACGTTTTGTTGTAAAGTGAAAATTTTACTGAGCACTTTAAATGCAAAATTATTTAGTGGAAATTTATTTAATTAAAAAATTTAGAATTTAAAATGTCTTTTACCTTTAAAAACATTTTTATGCTTAGACAATTAAAAAACATTTCAATTGTGTTTAAAAAAGAATTATTAAAAAAAAAAGAACTTATTTTTATGTAGCGGAAATGTAAAATTTTTATATACCCTTTCACGCTAGAACAGTTTCAAAACCAGAATTATTCATCAAGATTTCTGAAAAGAGAAATATCACTTATTTTATATCTAACTTTCCTTACTCTTTTCACACAACACATTTCAATTTCGCTTCATTCGCCCTTCTTACTATGAAAGTATTCGTCACAGTTACCAATTGAATTTACAGTCCGATACACCAGAAATGCATTCCTGTTAACTAAATTACATCCGCAACAAATGCACAGAGTTAATTAAATAGAAAAGTGAAAGTAAACATATCGAATATCTCTTCATTAGGAGATGAACGTGTCTCAAAGCGGGGGGGGGGGGCTATTTCTTATAGCAGTATGACAACGACCCATCTTAATCAACAGCCTATTTAATTAACACATTCATTAGCGAAATTGAGTTCACATCTCTGAACCATAATGTTAAAAACTCAACCTGCTTTAACTGATAAAATTTAATTGGTCCAAAAAACTAAAGCAAAACTTAAATTGTGTAAAATTCAAATTTTAGTACCAAAATAATTCAAAAAGAAGTTAAACGCTGAACAAAAAAGAAAATAAGTTAATATAAAGATTTTTTAAGAATATCGTTATGTTTCATTAGAACAATAAAATATATTTCTGCAGTAAACCTGTTTGCAATATTACATTTTGAAGGGAAAAAAATGATCAGTGCAGTATGTTGGAAAAACTATTTTAAGAAATTAAAAGGTCTTTTGATAAAATTTCAGTCGAAGTGGATACATTTCTGTATGTCTAGTTCTCTTTCCCCGATGATCCTGTTCACGGTTATTCGAATTTACAATCTTTTTGTGATTTTTGTTTGTTTGATCAATGTGCCTTTTCCCTCATGCGTAACTTGCATATTTGATTTTGAATTTATTTCCAGCATTCGTATTCTTCAAGAGTCAATTGCCTATGAGACATACTAATAATTGTTCGTAATACCTTATGAATTCTTTACAATTGAATGTCAACAATACCAACTATGCCCGGCACATTTTTTTATTGTTCAAGTAATATAGTAACAAGGTACAAATCAAGAACCCGTACCTACAAAATTTCCTAGACAAAGCTCAAACTTGTTTTTCATGCATTCTATTTTACAAAACAGTTATAGAAACAGTTAGAAAGTAGGAGCAAATGAATACGTACTAATTATACAATGTTAGTTACAAATGACTTTTAAGAAAATACGATATAAATCCTTCGAAATGTTATTTTGATAACTACTTTATGCTGAAAAGTGAACACCAAAAACTATAGCCTCTGAAGTGATTAATATGTTTTGTATTTAGACATACTTGATTTTAGTTCAAAAATAAATAGAAAAAGTAAATAAAGGGTTATAATGTTCTAAAATAGAAATGCATTTTTTAAAAATGATTAAGAAACATCGTATAATACAAAGTAAATATTGACTTCAATTTTGATGAAATATTTTCATAAACCAGAAGAACAGTTTAAGATAAGAAACATTTTTAATGATTTTCTATATGCAACCTATTGTCATTTGTCTCCGAGCAGTAATGCACCCCATTTATAGACTGGTTTACTTTAGTAACAGTGTTTAAATTAGTTTATTTAAAATACCGATACCAGTTTTTTTCTAGATCAAAATGTATATTATAGGAAATGGAGGAACAAAATTATTTTCAAAAAACTGACACATGTATATATATAAACTCCATACGGGGTATTTTAATATAAGATAAATATTACTCGCAACTTTTAATAGATAATAACATAAAAGGCAACTGTATAAGTAACTCGTGACCAGCGCTGTGAGTTCATTATTCAAATTTTCATTTAGTGTCTCGGTAAAGTACACTTCCCGAAAAGTACAACGACCTGACCAAACAGCCGCTCGCCCTCAGCACAACTTGTAATTACGTGAAATGTACAGTAGCAGCACATTCAATATTTGACTCGATCCCAGCTACTGAATATCTTTAATAATTAGCGGGAGTTGGAGGGTGTGAAATGCACCTTCATCCGCTTACCCAGATTTTAAGGAGTCTAATCGAAAGTAAGGATCGATCCTATACCTTGTCCGATATTAACTTCTTTTGTGTCTTTTCAGCTAAAAGGTTCGATCTGTCATACATTTTTCAACATTTTAAGAACTTTATCCTAAACCTGGTGTACTTCATTACTTAATTATTCCCCTTTAAAAAATAAGGGATAAAGCTGAAGTTACACGCATTGCACATAGCAAAAATCAGTAACTGCGTAAAAATAAACCAAAAAACGCTGCTAGCTCAAAAAACAACAATATATGTAGAATGTATCAATACAGGTGTATCTAACATTAATATTAATATTGTACTCTCTTAACGTCACTATTCTATTAAAAAGGCATATATTCTCTGATGAAAAAACTAGGCTATTAACAGGGCAGAATTAATTTTGATTCAATGGAAATAAAAATTAATAATATAAACTTCATGCATCCCTAAAAGAAGTCACTGTGTTTGTTTACAAAATGCTATCCGTAGCGATTCTGGCGTGAACGTTAGTGACATATACACAATGCCCCAAACACTCCCGTAACGGGAAGAGCCATATAATGGTAATATTTTGGGTGCATTTATTCGTTGAAAACGGCACGTTTATTACGTAAAAAGGTACGAAAATACGCCACGCGAGTTCGTTTCGAGAGTAGCAAGGGTACTTACTCACTTAATGTCACCAATACCTAAGCACCTTTCGTCCATAGCAGTAAGATATACTTTTGATGCACAATTCCCCCTTAGCAATCGTCCAACTTTTTCACGGATATGACGCAAGTCACGTGTTGAACCCCCCTCTCTCTTTTCGTCCCGCTCGCTATCTCCTCACCATGGCGACGTTTCGGGGGGAAATCACTACTTTCGTTCGCTTTTTTACTGTTACGCAAAACTGGGTAAATTCCCCATTCACTTCCGTCCGCAAAGAAGTTTCACTTCGATAAAGGAAGCCTCACGAAGAAAATGACCTGTTTTTTGAAATTCAACACATACAGTGTGCTGCCGAAATCGACCGACAAACTTAGAAGGGTGATAGTTGGCAGCACGGGGATTACAAATCAATACAAAACCTGGGGTCCCAAATCACGTTTAGTCGATAAAAATCGCGATTATAGTAGCCTTTGGGGGTGAGCCAGACGAGAGGAGTGGCTAAGCGAATTAGAACGCGGTCGTAGAGTTGAAGAAACCTTTGCATAAATATATGAAAAACTTATGCAAATTTTCCACTCATCTGGGGAGGATAAAAGTGACGAGAAATTTTTCATAGGTTAGTGTTGCATAAAGAGCATCGTGCATCGGCCTCATCTACACGGCAGGTCTTCAGGGGTATATGCTCGAACTCACGACACGTCGGACACGAGTCTGTTACCTTGACCACCAGGATACCGCGGCCACTGGTTGATTGGTAGAATAGGGCTGCTGGACATTATAAATCAGAGCAAACCTCTAGTTTTGTTGTTAGAAAAGTCACTTGAAGGAATTTAAAACTGTACAGACATTTGCCAATAAAACTTTTACTACTCTAATTTGAAGCTATTTTAGAATTTGGGCAGTTTTTGAAATTATGGGTAAAGGAAAAAAGGATGGGGTTAAATATATTACTTACAAATTTTAAACAAGTGGCATATCAAATTCTAATTGCTTTTTAAAATTATGAAGGAAAAAAATAATATATGTTTTAATAATTTCTTGAACCGCAATTCATTGGAAACAGTTGTTATAAATGCATCAAGTGAAAAAGTGTTTTTAACGCACAGTTATATAGCAACACACGTTCTATTGGCAGCCTACAAACACATTAAATAAAGAAGTTCTACAATTCAAAAAATGTATTTAAATAAAGGTATTTGTGTTTTTCCAATATTGTATGAAAATATGCATTAGCAACGTGTATATTGTGCTTTATTCTGGCAAAGCATTTTGTTTTTCTAACTCCTTCCACACAGCTACAGTACAGTAGAGAGAGAAGAATAAAATAAAGTATTTGATCTGAAACACATTCCTCGCGTGAATGTAGCAGATCCCAACTCGTTGTCGTTCCAAAAAGACAAAGGAAATAATCTCGAAGGCAATTTCTGGTGGGAATAAGCCATTTTTGTGCGTCAGGGCCGAGAAAGAATCGGAAAGAAATTGATTTATCAGGCAGAACCCTACTTTTTCGAATACAATTATCGGTTCTAGACTGGTCGATAGTTCCGAAAGATCGACTGTTTCACATGGGATGATCGATGGATCCTCATGTCACCCCGATGAAGGGCTCGATTTCTCGAGGAATGATGACAGACACTTCAGCCGGAACGGAATCCGACCCTCGCAATAATCTTTTCGGAAACGTACCCTACCTCTCATATTAGATCTTAGATTTAATTTATCCGAGAAGTTTTGGAATTAACTGAGAATTCTAGATTTAGAAATACACAACAGTTAAATACGGAGAGTAAATTCTCAGTTTTCAAAACGTATATTAATTCGTGAGGCTTTTAATTGCTGGAAGTATAAACGACAAAAAGCAAATATAATCAATCGCGATTAAATGTGTGATAACGTTTGGTTCCCTCTTACCTCGGAACCCTCTTGTCTACCTGTAAACCCGGCTAGATGTGTAGGAGGAATAGAATAATCCACAGACATGATTTCCAATCTAATTAATTTATTAATTCTTATGATCAATCAGACACAATGCATTTCTTATTAAGGTATATGATTTATAGTAGCGTGCGGAGGTGAGATTCTATAACAAGGGGATACTACTACAGACCCTCAACTGAATCTAAGACAGCTTAAATACGCTCAAATATAGCTACGTTGCACCCGAATAAACTAGCGTCTACATAATCAAACGCACAGCACCTGAACTCTTTGTGCATCGGATCCTATACTGGAATCTTGCAGGGGCTCTCTTTGGCTTGATCAAATGACGTTGGCTCCACGCTCTATAATCTTTAATTAATTCCACTGCTTTTCAATCTTCAACTAACAACTAATTCTTAAACTTAATGTTAACTCTTACTTTTACACTCCAACGTATCAACTTCAGCGTGTCAACAACTTCCTTACTGACAACTCGCGAAAACCGAATTTATATAATATACCTCATTTACATAAATCACGTTCCCTTACTCGATGAAGGTTGGTTGAAATAAATATTTACCTTAAAGATATAAGAAGGGATTAGTGGAACTGCGTATAGATCCATCACAAATGCCTCGGCATAAATAAACGTAGTCACAGATGTCTTAAGACTTCTTGATTCTCTGATTCTTTATACAAGTCCCTTCTGTGACCCTTTTATGTTGAAGTGTATAGCACATATTGTCAAATTCTCGTACAAACGATAACACGTAACAAATAAATGTGCCCGACTCACAATCTTCCAAACCTAGGCATAAACCAACTTGACCGACTGCCACTTTTTGACTGAATAAGCAACGCATACATAAAGAGGTAGGCCTTGCCCCAGAAAAGGATGACAGACATGATATAACAATGCACACATGTTTTGCCACTCTTGCCAGTTGGTGTAGTTCGAAATTCCAAGTTTTTTGGAGAGTATGCCTAGGAATTAAAATTATTTGGATCATAATCTTATTCGGGCCGAGTTGAGAAAGAGACGAGGCCCCCCCCCCCTCCCGAGGCAGATGTCTGGGCACAGTTGGCTCATGTCTTAAGACGTCCACTTTTTAAAGGCTTGAAAAGGTGCATACAAATTCTGATACGAAGTGGCAATCGGTTTCGTAAAGTTCTCTTCCCGAAAAATGAATGGCACATAGCTTGCAATGGTGTGCTAATTGAAATACAGGCAATCAGAGATCTTAAGCCTCTTTCGTCTGGTGTTGATCATTCGGTGTTTTCCCGGTTATGGAAATGTGGATGTTAGGAGATCTTATCCTCCTTATTACAAGTTAGGATAACAGATTTATTGTTACAGTAGTCAAGTGGAATCAAATAACCTTTACATCGGCGAGGTACATGACGGTGGCGTAATTCGGTAAGATACTATCGTCATTATCATGTGCTAAGTCATGAGGAGTTAGTACACGATGGTATTCTACAAATTGAACAAGATACACGTTTTGAGGTCGAAAACAGTAACTATTTTCCATAGAGGGCAACCTCATGATGCAGGTAGGAATTTCAATGGAATCGCACATTTTTTAAAGCGGTTCTGTGATGGCTCAGAATTGTGAAATTACGCTTTAGTAGTCAATTCCGATTTTCTCTTAATAGAAGATAAACTCCTATCCCTAGCAAACCAACATATTTAGTGAATATCCCGAACGAGAGTTTATTTATTGTATGGAGTCTAGAGTATATGCACACACACACATTCCCCATATTATTAATATGATCGAAAACATTTGGGCATCTTTCGCCTGCCAATCCTAGATAGTTGTGAACTGCCTAAACGGAGGAATGCCTATTTCTAGTATCTGCGATGATTGATCACCTCATTGATAGCTGTAAAGTTTGAGGGAAAATATGGAATGGTTACGTATCTTATTCAGGTAAAATTTGTTTTTATGGTATATACGCAGGGTTGAAACCACTTTGTTAATGACCCATTTACTTACTATAAAATTAAATATATTCTCTTTTAATCTCTACAAAGAATTCTTTTTTTTTAATCAACAAAACCTTTTATTGACTTTATATGCATTTTTATGTGAATGATAGTTATTTTTCCATCACATGCTTAACTTATGAATTGTTATAGTAGTAGTGTGTGTGTACGTGTACTATACGTACTCACTATACGTACTAGTATAGTGAGTGTGTACGTGTGGTGTTATGATCAAGATACATACAATTATGCTACTGGTAAAATACGATTATATATATAATTTAATCATTGCATAATGTTCATTTTAAACTTCTGTATCTAAAATTGCGAAATGAAAAAAAGCATATTCTTAAAAAAAAATGTTAAAACTTTTTTGTGATTTTAAAAAACATTGAATTTCTGAATAAAATTAAAAATTTGCTTTAGTTCAAGAAAAACAACAACATCGGTTTATTGCATATATACGAGTATTATAAGCGAAATCTTTTTCGGTGGGTTTTTAAAAAAAAATTTCAACTTTTCAAAACTATTTCTTACTTTATAATTTACAGCCTCACAAAATTCAATTTCATACTGCAGGAAATGAGTTTTGTGAAACAAAAGCATAAGACATTTACATAATATAAAAATAGTTTTTTGATTCAGTTTTTTAAGGATAAGTTATGTCCTCTCCGCTTTTTTCACACTGTATTTCAAAATAAGAGTAATAACAAAGGAGAGAAAGCAATTTGCAGATTTCGACACCTCATAAACCACTCAGATTAGCTTCCAGAGAGCGAATAGTTGCTTTCGCTTATTACGCTTTCCTAAATTGAATGTCGGGAGCCATTCACTGCAATTGTAATTCGCTTCATCAAAATTCAGTAATTTAATTGTCTGTTTCAACAAAATACAGAATGTTTCAGAAGTTTCTGTTCCATTTCTCCTTTAAAAGAAGTGGAACTCCAGATCAAAACCCTGAAAGTTTGTTTTGTATAGAGTTTGTTTTGTTGAATAATGGCAGTGCAAAAGGAAAAACAAGAGTCACGTAGGCTGGAATTATTAAATACTTTTCTTCCAAGATTCTTTTATATATATATTTTTTTAATTTTGCGATAATCAAACTTAAATATTGCTGCTCATACATTGTTTTCAGTAAAATTAACCGCTAAATGATAAAATTTTCATTTTCTCTGGGGAAAAAATCGTGCTGTTAAAATGAGTCAAGAATTGTTTTGAATTTCTTTCAGGGGATTCATAAAGCAGTATACACTTTCCAGATGCTGTACAATAGTAACATTTAAGGATAGACACTACCTCAGCGAAAAGTAAGGTAGATGCACTCTTAAAGATTGTGTTCAGACCCTGTGTGATGGAAGTGACGATAGAAAGCGTTTCACGTGACTAGCCAGTCAAAATGGCAGTTTCTGCAGTGGAAAAGGCTTTTGGTGTTATTGAACGGTATCCGAAACTGCTGTGCTGCAGCAATTTCGATCACGATTTGGAGGGAAACCTCCAACTACAAAATCTATCTAACGATGGTATGTAACACTACGGTCTGTTTGTGCAAAATCCCTGAATGAAACTGAAACAGCGTACCATAGCGGCTATCAATGGACTTGATACTTTAATACGCATTTGGGTGGAAATGTATCAACGGCTCAATGTATGTCGGGTGACTAAGAATTCCCACATAAAGCCTCTGTGACTGTCTGTAACAAAACGTAAAATAGTCTTTTTTCAG
Organism: Trichonephila clavata; assembly: GCA_019973975.1. Classification (NCBI taxonomy): domain Eukaryota; kingdom Metazoa; phylum Arthropoda; class Arachnida; order Araneae; family Nephilidae; genus Trichonephila; species Trichonephila clavata. The sequence continues at coordinate 17,022 of BMAO01014204.1, forward strand.
TTCCATTACATGGAAAATAATTTATATTGTTCTTGATTTTTAGTGGATTAAAACTGTATAATTCACCCAGTATTTTAATTTTTAAAAAAACTTTAGTTTTAAACCTTTGGTATGATGGGGACATTTTAAATACTTATATATAGCGAGTAGAGAATAAAACAGTAATTCAACGTGAATAATATTTTAAGTGCGTACAAATAACCAACTTACACAGAACTATTATTATTACATTCTCCATTTGAATAAATGCGTCACCAAATTTAACTTTAATTTATGCATTGTTTTGAAAAAAAATGGGACAAATTGCCTAGATTTTACTGTTGTTTTTAAAACACATTAAACGGTATATTGAGGTTTAAAATCGAGGTAAGCGAATACATTAAAGAAAATTCTATGAACCAATGTTTAACAAGTTTTAAGTTAAATACTTGCCTTTACATCTGAAGCAATATAATGTTCTCGACTATCCCAAACACTGGCACACATCTCATTTATTGTTTTAGAAAGGACACGACATGTACAATATTAAAGTCCGTGTAACAGCTGGCGCTACCATGTCTACAAAGTAAGCGATATTTAGGAACGAGGAGTGGAAACAGGAATATTCAAAAGGAAAGAGGGCTCTGGATATTAATTTTTGGAAATACCTCACGATTAACGATTTCATTTCACAAAGTGAACGAATTTTTATTCCAATTCTCGATTGCAAGTGAATTTGATTTTCTGCTTTTATTAAATTTTCATCAAGTTCTTCATTATTTGTATTCTCCACAGACAAGGATTTCAGTGATATTTATTACTATTTCTGACTTTTGTTTTGTTTAAAAACGTGCAAATGTTGTAGGGAAACTGATCTCCATGCTGTACAAATGTTGCACACATGTGCAAATGTATCCTGCTGTTTTCATATGCAAATATTGTGCATCAATATTTTTAAAAAATTAAATATTTGCGACCCAATTTTCAATCATAATGTTCATTGCTTGCCCGTTTCAGTGACAAAATATTGAATGTATTAATAATGTACTTTGACGCTAAAAGTACAATACCACTTTAATTAAAAACCATGCAAATTATCAAGATAAATATGAACAAGCCCTGACAGTCACTAGTAAATACTAAACTTGTTTTCAATTTGGTATTGATAAATTCATTATCAAATACTTAGTGCAGTACTGATACATTTATAAGTATATTATATCAGCGTAAAGGTATATTTTATTTTTCATTATGTTAAAATGTATTTTGTGTAGTCACCTTTCAGTTAGTTGATAATTATTTTAAATCTTTTATTTTCGACTTTTCGATATACTGGTGTCCCCACGAAGGGCTATCACGCCCCTCTAAGGGAAAGTGCCCCTAAGTTTCGGAAACGCTGATGTACATGTTGAGTGAGTGATGGAGGGAATATTACGGGACACTAATCAGCTAATCGCGGGATTTTGGTGACGGAACTCGTCATTTAAACCTTGGTTAAGGCACGGAACTCGTCATTTAAACCATGGTTAAGGGACGGAACTCGTCATTTAAACCATGGTTAAGGGACGGAACTCGTCATTTAAACCATGGTTAAGGGACGGAACTCGTCATTTAAACCATGGTTAAGGGACAGAACTCGTCATTTAAACCATGGTTAAGGGACGGAACTCGTCATTTAAACCATGGTTAAGTGACGATGGTGACACCTGAGCTGGCACCCCTCTCCTAGCTTCCACATTAAGCTAAAGGGAGAACGTTTGAGCTTCGACAGATTTAACGTGCATCAGCCCCCTCTGCAAGGCGAGTCTTAAGAGGTACAAGTCTCGAACTCATGACACGTCGGCCACAAGTGGTGATGAAATGAGTTGTTTTTGATTGAATGAGTATTCAATAAATAAATACTTTATTTTGTGAATATTTTGACAGACTCAATTATTCTATCACTCCCGAAGTACTAGAAGAAAAAAAGTAGTACTATAGTGAAGGCTAGTGAAGCCATACTTCAAATGTTGAATACTGTACTATTTACACTTCTTACAGTACTGAATATTTGAAGCATGGCTTCACTCAATCTCCTGCAAAACAATCATTACATACCTATGTGCACTTGACGTGCCAATAAAATATTTTATAAAGAAGTGATGAAACTTTCTAGAATATAAGAGCTTTTGAGTGAAATGCGAGCTAGCAAATAGGACAATTTACCCCGTTCTTCAGTACAGAAAAAAAAGTATTTGAAAAATGGGAAATATTAATGCTAGTTGTTATTTAGAACAAAAATATTAAAAATAGGGAAATGAAATTTTAAAAAATGTAATTTCCCAAAGAGAAATTGTCCTAAGAAGTAGATGATGTCAGAACGATAGGTAATATGCTTTTATCGCTCTTTCTGAGGATATATTAAATTCTGCACGCAAAGAGCTGAAAGAAAAAAACACGAAAATATGTCCAAACAATGCAACGATTGTTACCCTATTAGTGACGGGTTCTATCCGCGGTTTTTGAACTAAATCCTCTTAGTAGAAATTATTTTTTAACTGTGGTTTGAGTCTTAAGCCACCTTCCATAGAGTTTACATATTTTTATGCTAATATAAATGCTTTTTAAACCCAGGCTAGGGATGTGTTAGGGTTAATCATGGAAAATTTAGCTTGAATCGTGTGTAGCTAGTTGTTAATAGTAGTATTGAGTCGTCCGTCCTCAAGTTTTCTTTTGAGCTATAACTGTCGTTCTCGGAGAAGTGGAAAAAATAGGGAAGTTGATTTGAAGAGGACGATAGCAGTTTCGGAAACAGCCAACAGGGATTTACAAGTGGATCTAAAGATAAGTGTGTTTTGAATAATCTTATAAGGTTAGATAGGAAACTTAATTGAGATGTTATTGAAGGGTTATTAAATTAATAATAAATTGATCATATAGTGATTAGTCTGAAATAAAAGAAATTATTTTTATACCAATGTTTGCTTTTTCAATGACCTAAACCACACTTGCAACCTCCGAGTTGTGGCAAGTTTTCTGCGACAGTATCCGAGTTAGGTGCGATATTTTTAAACATGTTTTATTTTGTTTTTTCTCGTTGTATTTTGTTTTGGAAATCGATCAGAAATTAAAGTCGTATCTAAACCAACAGGAGGTTAGCACACCTCGTCATTTTAAAAGTAATAATCGGGTGACAAAGAACGCGTTTGAGCTACCCCTATCCCCATTTTTCTAAAATCCACACTGTGCCAACGAAATGACTTTGAGCACTTTCACATTGAATTTGCATCATAACCTACACATGACGGATATGTAATTGAACCAGCCCTCAAACCTACAATTCCCCCCCAACAGATATATATACAGAACCAGCCGTTGTTTCGCAACCCTGACCACTCCCAGCCGCAGTTATCAGAGGGAAAAGGGGGGGGGGTATGTTTACACATTTCTACAGGTTAATGCAAAAGAGGAAAAAAAGAAGTTGCGTTTTTTTGGGTGAGTGAATGAGTGAATATTAACGTCGCACTGTTTAGCAACACGAGGGCTTTTGGCGACGGTCCGCGTCATTTTGAACCATGGTCAAGTGACGCGGACGACACCTGAGTTGGCACCCCACTGTCCTAAATACCACACCTCACCAACGGGAGGACGTTTGAACTCTCGACAGATTTAACGTGCATCGCTCCCCTACACGGCAGGTCTTTAGTGGTACTGGGATCGAACTCATTACACGCTAACCATGATCCGATGCCTAAACCACTTGGCTACCGTGGCCACTTGCGTTTTTTTTTGGACTGTACATCTTAAAATAAAAAGAAAGAGACAAAATTATCTTTCGTTTTCACTAGATGAAAAAAGGTAGCTCTTGAACAAATCTTTTAACCATTAATTAATTAGAACCGAACAAAAAAAAATCTTTTCTATTAAACCCTTAACTGATTTGCAAGTACGGTGTACGAGAACTGATATTTTCTTTCTTTGTTTGATTTGTATATATTTTTCATTCTGATAGTGAGATTATTAGTGTTATAGTTTGTTTTTAGAGATGAAGTTTGTCCATGGTACTGAAATATTTCTCTTCCGGGATTTTCTTTGTGGAAAAGACGGGAATTTTATTGAAGGCAAAAATGTATTAAGAACAGGGATTAGAAACGAAAATGAAAAGATAATCCGAAAAAAGCCGATATTATATTTGTTCCCATTGCAAAGTAAGAGTTATCATTGCACCATACTTCAAAATGTGTGTGCATGTATAAATGCACACACACACAAATTCCTCAACTAATTAACATGAAATTGTTTTGTAAATATCAGGAAAATTCTCTTAAGATATATGAAATATTCTTCATAATATGTAAAATGTTACTTATACAAAGAAAACATTTAAGGTTTTTTTGTCTTCCACAATTATAAAATAAAAAATAATGTGGCAACTTTAAAATTTAAAATAAGATTCTTCCATTTTCACATTTTGTGTGAAATATTATGCTTAGTTATATACAATAAGAAATCTGCCCATTTTCGAAACATTTTAAGCAAACAAATCGATCGCTTAGACGGTTAAGTATTGTTTATTTTCTTTTTCAGACGAAAACACATCTCATTCGCTGATTAGAATATATAATTATTCAAACAAGACTTGATTCGCAAGTTTAAAAAAAATTACTACACATGTGATGTAAACATGCAAACACGCACAGCAAGTAATATTGCCTATTCGATACGCAAACGTTGAAAATGGTAATTAAATCAAAATCTGTGACAAACTTTTAATTTAATTTACACAAATTGCTAAATTCTCTAACAATTGAGTCTAACATTTTATATATTGCGTGGCTCACTTTATTTATCGCAGACTTTCAAGAGTCGCTGCAGCAGCTGGAAATGACATCAAGTTTTTCATGGAGTTCCATATCACTCTAGCCCCTGGCCTTTGAAGAATGGGAAGCGTAATTTTGATATGGCTATAAACATGCATAATTTACTACATGGGGTCGATTGCAAATCCTATTAAATTTTAATATCTTACACGGTAATTTAATTGAATAGAGTGATCGAGTGTGTGTCCATTCAGTATTTTAGTAGAGATTGGAGTCAATGCGATATGGTATTTAGAAATGCTGTTATATTTTCTTTATTTATAATGAGTGTGTATAAAAAAACCGCTAAAGTATTTCAAGTTGTTTATTGGAGAAAAAGTAATTTAATTATTGAAACAGTTTTCTAACACTATATGCACGTAGTATTATAAGTTGTTTTAAGATTATTATTATTGAAAGATAGGAATTCTTTTTCATGTAAAATGGTGATTTGATTTGATTGTAAAACAACGTCTTCAAATCAACGCGAAAGCTGAAGGACCTCTTAATTTTGAGCTGTGATGAGAGGGTTTCTTAAACACTAATAAGCATATAAGACTACATAAGACTAATTAAACCTTTAATTAGTTTTATGTGGTTAAAGAGATACAAATTTTAATCGCATAGTACACTTGTATCGCAGTATTATGACTTCAGCAACAGCACACAAACATTTTTCCTTAAAAAAATACTTTCGACAAAAGGCTTATACATAAAGCTTCAACTGTGAATATAAAAAAAAGCTTCTTAAATACATTTTTTTGGAAATACACTCAAATACTCTATTACCTTTGAAAGTATGAAATATTAATATAGAAAATATGCAAGCAGGGCAAGAAAAGAAAATTTTTATAATGTTTCTACTACTTTGTAATTTTTAAACTTTTCCTACACAGATTCCATAGCACACACAAACACAGATGAATTTCTCCAATTATACTCCACAAAATTACGGAGGAGAATAATTTATTCTTCAACAGATATTAATAAAATTAAATAATTGCGCGTAATTAAATTGCTTTCTCAATTGAAATCCAATAATTATGCTTCTTAAATATTTTAACAAAAACTTTAAATAAGAATATTATTTAAATATAAAGGTAAAATACATTAAAATTTGCTTCTGAAATTGTAAATGATATACTTTCTCATGATTCAATATGAAGATCAAACAAAAGGGAAACATCCCCAAATAACGAAACTATTTAGTTTCGGTACTACGCAACCCATTAGAGAGATAGCACTTTTCCGTGGAGTAGAAATCGTGATTGGAATAGATAGAGGGGTTCTCAAATGCATTTAAAATAAACAAAAATAAGAAACATACAACTCATCCCTTTCCGCCACTTTTTACTCCTGGTAGAATGGTATTAAGAACGTCACTTTTTGGAAAGCGCTGGATAGATTAGGGTCTAATGAAAAGTTAAGTACTGTTATGAATTTCTGTTATCGTTAACTAAATATGTTTTAACGATGCACATTATTGGCAGAAATCCCCCCCCCCTTCCCTGCCGAAAAAGTGTCCAAGGAGAATAAGATTGCAAATCTGAGTGGTTATTCACACTCATTGTAGTAAGAATTTTACTATCCAAATGCCATTTTTTTTATCTGAAAAAAAATTAAAGTTGAGTATGTTATTTTAATCTCTGAAACAATTAAATAATATTTATAACTAAAAGGAAAAATGGGAAATATCGTTGGAAGTTACAATATTACTTTTGTGTAACATGTGTCTCGCGAGTTATGAATGCTCTAATTTGGTATTAAAAGTAAAGATTATTTTTCATAATAGATTAAAAGGCAACAATTAAACGTATTGCAAAATTTTTTTATTATTTTGGTGGAGCTTTATCTATAAGACTCCTTGTCATATTCATAAAATGAATCCAGAACATGAATTAATTAATGACCAGAACATTTGCTCATTTATCTCAGTGCCCAAGTGAATGAAAACTGAGATGGGCACAGTAGGCCTGGACCCTCATTGGCTATTACGCCACTGAGTTTAGTTAAGTTTATCAAATTAATAATATATCACACAGAACTTACTTCCGCATATCATTTATGAGCTACGGTGTCGACCATGACCTCGTCACTTGACCATGACTCAAAATTACGAGGTCCACCGCCAAAAAGCCCTCGCGTAGCTGAAGTAAATAAGTGAAGAAAAACGTCACACTATTGAGCTATACGAGGGCTTTTAGCAGCAGACCTCGTAATTCTGATACACGGTGAAGTGGCGAGGACAACACTTGAGATGGCTCTCCCTTTCTCATTTCTTCTACATTACGCCAATGGGAGGACGTTTGAACCTCGACAGATATAACGTGCATCGGTCTCCTCTGCATAGCGGGTCTTCAGCGGTACCAGACTCAAACTCATGACAAGCCCCCTGCCACGAGTTCGCTACCTTGACCACTAGGCTACCGCAGCCACCTCGTGTAGCCGAATAGGATGGCATTAATGTTTACTCGCTCACTAACTCCGCATATTATATAATGTTACGGAAACAAGCACTTCTCAGCCGGAAGTGATTGGGTGGATTAGTATCACAATCTTAAGCAATACGAGGGCTATTGACGATGGACATCGAAATTATGAACCACGGTTAAGTGACGAGGACGACAACTAAGCTGGCACTCCCACACTCCAAACTTTCGGCCTAGAAAGCGCTTTATGTGTGCACGTGTTTTGCCTTAATTTTTACAATAAAAAATACTAAATTTGTCGGTGAAAAGCCAAAAAAATAAATTTAAGAACTCGAATGACAATAAAGTACTTCGAAAAATAATTTAAATCACTGGAAATCTCTCAATTTATTCAGTGCAGGTCGCCTTAATCATTCTTAGACAAGATTGAGCAAGACTAGTTATTTGGAATAAATAATGTAATTCATTAAATAATGACATTTTATCCGTAAGTGTAGCTTAAGGTATGTGTTTACCTTCGGAGCACTTTTTTTGAAATATATAAATTTTCAACTAAATAAACTTTTTTTTATTTGAAATGGCGCATAACAGTAGGAATTCAAGTATAATTTCGCCAAAATTAAAAATAATTTTCGATATATTGGGAATTTTGAGTGAAATTTTAGTGAAAAATGGCAGTTACGGTAAGGCTTGTATTGAAAATTCTGATCAATATATTCAAATAATATTTATACAGTACATAAAATATATTATTATCTGTACTTAGAGCTATAAAATTTGTGATACTTTTGAAAGGTTTTTAAAATATGGCATTTTTTATGCAAGAACTCAATTTTTTACAAAAAAACTAATGTTATTTTCTCACAAAAAGTGCAATAAAATACATAAATATTTACACAGAGATTAGATCGGGAGTGGGCATTACGTCAATCGCGATCGACCGGTGGACCGCCAAGACAATTTGGAGTGACCGCCAGAAGATGAGCCGTTAGTAATTGTATACGGAAATATTCAAGATTAGCTGACAGTAATTCCTTTACTGACTGCAATTATGAGAACTAACTTTAGTTGGAAATGTTTTATTCTTTAATTTATTTTGAATTGTTTGATAATAAGTGCATCATTAGATATTTGTGGCTGTTATTATTATGTTTGTATTTTGCGTTATGCTTTAAACGTGGTTCCAAAAAAGTGAGTTTTTCATTCCATTACGTAGGTAAGTACATATATTCCGTATTTATTATTAAGTTATATTAAATATCGTTGACTTTTTCCTTACCTCACCATACCTACGATCCTGGGCAGTGGGCGCACTCGTAAATTTTTCAAAGGAGGCGTGGTGCGGTGATCCAGGGTCGAATGTCTACCATTCTTATATCCTACCCTAATACGTTGCCAAACGTATTTTTATTTTTCATTTTGTAGATTGTCAGGAACAAAGAAGAGTAAGAAATAAGTTATTTAATAAACTAGCTTTTACCCGCGGCTCCGCTCGCGTTGATGTCTTTAAATAACTGTCAAAGTGGTAATCATTATCATTAAAAAGTAAGTAATATAATATAGTAATTTATTTATTGCTTGACTGGAACCAATAAAATTTAAAAATTCTAAAATTGATCTTAGTTTAAAAAAACTGAAAATATAATTTATTATAATAATTAACAACAAAAATTCAATAACTTAAGATATTAATATTTTTAAAAATCGAAAGTATCTACGTTTAATATATAATTTCTCTTTAAAAGAGCTCAAAACAGAACTGTATACCATATTATATGTCCTTCCGTCAGTTGCAAATATGTGAAGATTTGGGCATTGGACACACCGATCAGGCTACACATATAGTTGGCCATGGTAAAAACATTGCTTTTCCAAATGCACCCCTGCTACCTTAAATGTTAGCTTTGTTATTAGCAACATTAAAACTGGGGATATTGAAATCGTTTGAGTTGAAACGGTAGGTCAGTGGAGATACTTAGAATTCGAGGTATGATAACACTATCCCTTTTCATGACATATGTTAAAATAACGGCACCAAGTATATTCTGCATCAGTTTTGCGATTCAAAGCCTCGTTCCTTTACATAGTCGAGAAGCATCGAGATTTTGCATAACTGGTACATTTAGTTTTAATTGAAGTTTATGTGAGGGTACACCCGAAAGTTCAAGTGAATTTTAGAACTCCGTGGGATATGAAGTACTTTGTTCTTTATCCATGATTATATTCATTGATAAATATTTCTTCATCCCCCCTTTCCCAGCACGTCGTTTAAATTTTTAATGTTGATTTTATGGACAATGTCATTGTTAGGCGCCAATATTCATCTTGCGCGCAACCACTGACCCCAATTTAAATTTTGTTGCAAGCCCGGGTAAATTTGAGCAATAAGATTTACATCATTTTCTCTTCTACATTACAAAATTCTTTGGAAGTAAAATATAACCTTCAGCATTTACGTCCAAACATCCATAACCGATTTTCAATTGCGTCTCTGCATAATGTTTCAAATCTACGTCATTATGAAGATGTACTCTCATATTCGTTTTCAGACTTAATTTTTCAAATTTTGCCCATAATCTTGATGATTTAATAGAGACTGATTTCATCTGCGACAGAATTACAGGGGGAGTATTTAAAAATTCACCAGCCAATATATAATAAAGTACCATTCCTCCTATAATATCTGTACTATCTCGTAAATCCTGAAGAGTCCGATTTAACGCTTCTATAGCTTTCTTGTGAGACATTGTACTTTCATCCCACACTAAAAGCTTGCATTATGGAAGCATCCTGCTTGAGAGCTATTTTTTCTGAAATTTCAGATGAGTGAATCTTCAAATGCAAGATTAAGCGAGTAATGTCACGGCTGTACCCGAAGAAGCCATAGCAACTGATATATCTTCTGGGTTTTTCTCTGATGGTCATTAATATTAAGTTAAGCAAAAACGTTTTTCCGTTTCATCTAGGGGCGTCTAGAAAAAAGAGTGCACCACTGCCGGATTCTATTTTGCGTAACACTTGTTGGAAAACGTGACTTTGTTCGGGAGTTAATTGAGGTATAAATTCTGTTACTTGATGTTGCAATGCTATAATTCCAATGTTTAATTCTCAAGCAATTTCATTATCGAAGCCATTTCCGTCGAGACCGTCTAGGAATAATCATTCCAAAATCATGTAGCTTCTTCCCAACCATTTTGAAAACCTTTATTGCGTTTCGTTGTAGATGTGTTGATTGAAAGGCATATTTGCTTGTATTTGCTGCAAAATATCTTCCGCCATGTAGTCTTTGTACTCTTTCCAAAAGGTTTGAGGATTAGAAAGACCGAAGATGAAATAAGTATTGCGTAAAGCTCCCTAATTTTATTCGGCGAGTGACATTGTATGGCTTCCTCCATAGTATTATCTAGTATATCTTCAAAGTAATTCTTCCATGTAAAATATCTAGGTTCAGTATAAGTGAAAAATTTTGTGCAAACTATGAATATTGTATAATTAGATTTTTAAAAAATTCAAAGTGATAAACATTCGATAAATCAAAACTTTTTATGAAACTGTCAATTAATATTACCATAAAATTTTCAATATCACGCGCACAATTCACTAAAACTTTATTTCGTTTCCCTCAATAAAATGTGGTAGAAAATTTGCATTAAAATATCTGGGATTGTCAGAATAGAGAACTTCTTTGACAACTTGGCGATATTTTTCAAAGTTTGAGTTTGACATTTAACAAACGTAACGTAATAAACGTTACACGTTTAATAAAAAACCATTTAAAAAATTGCTTTTTGTAAAGATGCTAAATTACACTGTGTTTCAATTCACTGTGTTATAAATGTGAGAAATTTCCAATATTAAAATTTCCATTATTGACCCAATGCATAATTTTGCGCCAACTTGGTGGGGAGTAAGCAAAGTCCCACTGTTTTACCAGCTTAGTTTCCGTTCCCGTAGGAATATGGAGATAAAATGTATCTTATGTTACTCGCTGATAATGTATTTTTCCATTAGTGAAAGAATTTTTAAAATCGCACCAGCCGTTTCCGAGGTTAGCCGGAACAAACAGACAGACAGACAGACAAAAATTTTAAAAATTGACTTTTTGATATAAGTACCGTATATATATTTAAATGCATTTAGTAAAAAGCTGCTAATTTGAAATTACAAACAGACACTTCAATTTTATTTATTTATATAGATATGGATAATTAGCATTAATTAATAAAAAATATTAATAACAAATAATTAAATTTTACGTACTATATATATGAGATTATAATCAATCGAAAAGAAATCATGGTCAATGGAGGAGGGTCCGGATCCATGGACCCTCTCCCCCCTTGTGTGGGTCACTGATACTTGGTGGACCGCAACACCTTGAAAAAATTAGAAGTAGACCGTGTCATGTAAAAGTCTGCCCACCCCTGGATTAGATTATAGTCTAGACTGGAGATAATAGTAAATAAAACATTTTCTGAAAATTTCCATTCAATATCTGAAAAAGAAATCCTATAGTAAACTTTACCGTTAGGCAAAAAATTTAAAAACATAGTTTCTCAGAAAATGCATTTAAATATTTTAATATGGTATGAAAAATTTTCTACTAATTATAAATTTTTTAAACTCACCATATTTATAGGTCAAGATCTCTTTAGCTTCATGTTTAACTAATTCGGACTTTTTTTAAAACTTTTGCTGTTTTCTGGAGAGTTTTATAGACTATAACAATTGTCACTTTTAGTAAACTTTTGATGAAAAATTGCATTTACAGAAAATTCTAATGAATGTATTCAAATAATATTTATACAGCGCGTGAATAACATCTTTATATGTGTAAGAAATAAAAAGATTTGTAATACTCTCAAAAGTTAAATTATGTCAAATTTTATGCAAAAACGCGATTTTTTTTTAAAAAAATAGTTTTATTTCATAAAAAACCAATAAAGTACATAAATAACCACACATAGATTAGATTTTAATTCAAAACACAGATATAACTAAATAAAATATGTTCTGAAAATTTCAATTCAGTATCTTTAAAATATTTTGAGTAGGGGTGTACTTCTGGTTTTGTAAACTCCACATTTCCGGTTTACTAATTATGCTATAACTTAGCTTCTAAATATCGTAGAAATAAAACTAGAGTGTTTTTGGAATCATAAATGTATGGGCTATACGATAAAAGCATAAAATCAATTTCGAAAAATTTCCCCAAAACGACGAATTTTGGGTAGTGACATACCTTAATACATTTATTATTTTTAAATTGGTAATACACACAAATGTATTCATTTCATCATCGACAAAACAAAAAAAATCTACAAGTGTTTTTTTATCATTCATCTTAAACCACTGCCCATTATATATGTTACTAATAAGACTTAAATCGTTCGTTCTCCCCTATATATAAAGTAACGATAAAAGTTTTAAATAATCAAATGATTCAAGTATATATGTTTTCTTTATAATACCAAGAAATACTTTATTATCATTTAGGATAAATCTCGTCGTAGTATGGCCTTGCAGTTTTTTAGTTCCAGAGAAATGGAGAGCCTATTTCGAAAGCATGTAACTAATTTAACTCAAGATTGGTTCAAAGTTTCATAAAAAGGTTTTTTTAAAATGTCGCCCAAAATCCTCAAAGAAAGCTAAAAAACTTCCGAAATTGGACACACAGAAATTTGTCTCTTGATTTTATGTTTCACACATAACCTTCTGACTACCCCGAACCCAAATAGAAAGTAACTTTTAACCAAAGTGGAAGAGTTTGAAATCGTATTTCAAATTTATCTGGAGGAAGCGCTTAGAATTCGAAACGCAGAACCACAGTAAAAGAATCGAATGGGATCACAGTTTGGGCGTGGATTTTACTTTTCGTTCCAGAACTTTCTTTCCGATTTATTCTATAGAATGGTCGGAGACATTCGAGTTCGCTGAGGGTGGAATATTGGATAAGATTAAATCATGTGGATATTTTATGAAAAGTTCACCAGCGCTGAATAAAAAAAAGATACCGAAGAAGTTTCGAAATGAAATATTTTCACCTATTCCTTTAATCAGGTTTAAGAAAATACTATTCCTTCAACATTTTTTAAGTTCATTTGAGTTACTTCATTTTACTCGTCATAAAAAAACTCATTGGAAAAGGTCATATTACCTAAAATTTGAAAAGATTCGCGAAACTTAAAATTATATAATAAAAATTTTAAAAAAACAGTCGAAATGTTAGCAAACATTTACAGAGTCACAAGAAGTTTGAGGTAATAGAAATTAAATAATTTCTTTTGTGGAGAATTACTATGTATCATTGTGGCTACGAATTCACTATCATTGGGTATGCATGATATGCAAAATGCAATCCTTCATTCTTACAAATGTTTCATTCAGTTCGTATTTTCTTAAGATTTTACCAAAATAAATCGGTCGAGTAATGAGAGGATGTGGGCGAAGAAAAAAGGAATGAACTAAGAAGGAAGGTCGTGGATGACAAATCTAAAATATCAAATTATTGGCACTATGGTCTTTTATACAGTGCTGATAAAAGTTATATATATATACTGATTTATAGAAAAAGAAATTAGTGAGGGAGTATATTAAATATTCTTTTTGCTTGCTCTAATGTTTTCAGATTCATTACAATTATTCTCAACACATGAGTTTGAGCAAAATAATGGAAATTTATTTTGAACTCCATAATACAACCTGTGGCCAGAAAGATGGCCATGAACCTGTGGCCAGAGCCTTTCCCTTCAGTTCTGACTTCAATCTGGGGAAGAGGAAAAAGTCTGCAGGTGCCAAATCAGGTGAATAAGGGGATGATCAAGTGTCACAACTCCATTCGCGGCCAGGAGCTGCCATACAACCAGGGCGGTATATGGTCAAGCATTATCGTGGAGAAGAATCCAGGAGCCTTGCTTGGCGTACTCAGAACGAACGAGGCGGATCCATTGCAGTAAACGCTTCAGATTTTCGGCGTAAGCAAAAGCATTCAACATGGTACGTACTCTCAGGGGGAAAAAAATTTGCGAATGAGACCCTTAGAGTCGAAGAATGCGAAGAGCATAGTCTTTATACGCTCCAGGCTTTTCCAGGCTGGTCCACCCTTCCCGAAACGCCTTAACCATTCATAAACACTCTTTGATGCGATGGCTTCATCTTTATACACTTCTTTGAGCATTCCGAGAGTTTCTTTTGCCGATTTCCCAAGTTCGAAACAAAACAACATGTTTATTCTCTGATCCATTTTGTACAACTCGACAATCCACAATAAACCTTTCCCCGTCGGAGTTAAACTAAGAGGGAATAAAAGCACTTGGAACCTTTTCAATTTCAAACATGTTCAAACAGATGTTGACCTTCACCACGTGAGGCGCGTTAATATTCTACTAGTACAGCAGCGACCCGTACAAGCTCATTCACCGAACTTTCTGGCCACAGGTTGTAAGCTAATTGGAAAGAGATTTTTTTAATATTCTTTATCCAGTTATAATAAGAACTAAAAGTCAATAAGGGTAAGGCTCGGATTGCAAGTGTTTTCCTTTGGGTGATTTGCTACCAGGTCGACAAATTTGCAGGGTATGTATTGCAAGGCATGCAAACTACAGAGACAACTCGGAATCACATAGGGTTACAAATGCCACAGTAGTGAGCTATGGTGCAAAAAGGCAGAGAAAAAGACAGAAACAGCAGTAAATTAACAAGGCAGAATGAAAGCTTGTACTACAACAGGTGTTCAACAATCACGACCAGAAGTCGTCTAACAGGCCTGGCAGTGGCGTTGAGTTTGATACACGTACACCCGTTCCTTCAGTTGAAGACCTCATCACTTAAACATCTGAAGCTAACGGGAGGATACATGACATGCCAGTAATCTACCAGAAAGTAAGAAATTCCATGTAGTGCCACAGATGCCAGACGACTTGTGATCGTAATTTCGAACATCTTGTTGTAGTGCAAACTTTTAATAAGATGCTTCTGTCCCATTAATGTGTTGCTGTGTGTGTGTTTCTGTTCTTTTTCTTTGCACCATAGATCACAATTACGGCATTTGCAACCCTGCAGTCCTATGTTATTACGAGTCATCCCTGTACCCTCTACACAGCTTGGAAGTTCGTCGGTCTGCTAGCGAATCACCCTGTATAATCATAGTCCCTTGTTGTTGTTGCTATTCCAGGGGTCTGACGTAAAGTCAGACAAGATCAATTAAATCATTGACTCTCAAAAGTCCAGCACAAGAAAGGGATCCGTGTAGATATCTTTGCTTGTGAGATCCATTATGTGCTCCGGGGAACACACATTATGTGCTCCGGGAAGCCTGGTGATTTTGACACCTTGCACAGATAGAGAAGATCTTGTTCGCTGAGAATGAAAGGCACTTGATGAGACCACTAGCAAGACGAGAAAGTGTAGTCTGGGAGCATCTATCACACTTGAGGGCTAGGGCCAATCCGGGTCGTCTATTACCCGCATACCAATGATGAGTGGAAGGCGTTCTCCACTCTACCAAATTTTGAGATTTTTTAACGAGTATAATGCCAGATAGATAAGGGCGGATGTAGAGGGAGTTGGAAAATTACAGCCCTGCTTTGCTAGTTTGTCCGCCATTTCATTGCCATAAAGTTCGACGCGAGATGGGATCCATTGAAAATGAATATCATGGTGTAGTGATAGATGGTTCAGTTTGTGTAAGATGGAGACACTGATTTTGTCGTCAACAATAAACCATTTGAAAAGGTGTTGAAGTGAACTACGGCTATCGGAGAGAATCCAAAGATACCCTCCCAAGTCCTGCTCGTGGTGGGAGGGTGTTTCTGGGCAGAATGGGCGAAGTACGTTGGTAGTTCGCTCCTGGCAGGGTCACCCTGGAAGTGAATTATGTCCAGCTAAAATCAGCAGGCACTGGAGCCAAGACAGACTTCTACCATTAGGTGCTCCGATCCCTGGATCAACAGAAGCTGCACATTTCCTCCTTCATATGAACTCGTGGACTCTCATATGATAGTCCCCTTATACATCTTAAGTATAATATCTTGTTTGTAATTAGTACTTACGTATTAACCCCTTGCCAGTGATTTATCTTTAAGGATTATTAAACTGCATACTAGAATCTCCATAGATTTTATACGTTGCGGCAATCTATTTCAATTTTGAATCTATTATGAGCTTTGTGTGTGGCTACATATTCAAATTTGACATATGTTATCAATGAATGAGTTTATGGCAGCGTTTCTCAAACTGTGGGGCACGCCCCCCTGTTGCGTAATAACTTTACGAGTGGGGCGCGAGCATACTGAAAATTCGGAAACAAAAATTATTTTTAAAAAATTATTTATTTACTGAAAGTAAACAAACAAAATACATTCTTACATAATAAAAAATAAAATACACATTTACACAGACATAGTACACTTATAAATTTATCATTACTGCACAATGTATTTTACAATTTATTGAAGAATACTAAGTTAAAAACAAGTTTTATAATTACCAGTGACCCCACGGGCTTTTCAAATGAAGACTTATTTTGATTAATTGAACGAATTAAAATTAATTACTTTGTTGCCAATTTAAAGTTACGCGATTCGCTTCCCAATGCCACAGTTTTCCACGTAGACACGCGTATGTAATATATTGGGGGGGGGGTGGCAATTCGTAATAAGCAAATTCTTTGAAATAGTAAATCCTTCGCAAACACTGCCAATGTCCTTTTATTGCATTCCACAGCCTTCGGATTTTTTTATGGATAGCAGTGCACAAAAAGATCGTACTTCGGAAAGACGTATATATACGTCCGAGGCAACTAACGCTTTGACTGAGTGAGACGTTTATATACACCAGTGACACTTAAAGAGATTAAAGTCGTATTGTAGCTTTTGCTCTTTAATGTATAGTATCACTGAATTCAATGCATTGTTATTGTATGGAGGGGGGGGAGATGAGAACTCTGACTGAATATTGGGTCACTAACATTGAAAGTTTGAGAAACCCTGGTTTTTGGTAAGTTTTTTTTTAAATACATGGAAGAGCAAGAATTGATATGCGTAAATTGTATACGCTACACCCCAATCCACTTCCAATGAACAACAGTAATCCAAAATGACATGTGTTTCAAAACTGGTACACAATGAAAGAAAAACTTAATATCGCAGAAGAATGTGGAAAAACATCAACTTTCATTTTGCAATATTACGTATTCAGGCTATACGAGGAATACAAATGATTACCTCGCTTTGAATATCTTAAAGCATTATTTACGGAGAAATAATGAAAGGGTTAAAATGCGCTTGCTGTGGAAAGAAATTCGCAGTCAATGTAAACGTGATCCTGGAATAATTTGATTAAAAGAGTGATTATATTTATTTTTCAGACGACCATCTCCACTTAAATGGGATTTTCTAAAGGAATTTCGCAAAAAGCCATTTTAATGAATTCGTAGTTTTTGGACAAAACACCGGATTCTTTTATCAACAGGTTATTCGCGTTACATAAACATTATTTAAGATTTGGGATAACACTAGTTATTAGGTAAATATTTTCTGATTTCGTTGAATGCACAAACAGCCCGTTTCACTTATTAATCTCGAATTGAGCAGCTTATGAAACAGTCGTGAAGATTAAATCGCAGTATGTCATTATCTTACCAGAGTATATTAAATGGCCTTCATACAAAGAAAAATATTCAATTTTTGCTAAAATAAATAAACGGAACTTATCAGACCTTTAATTTCAGAAAATGCATGGAAAAAAGGATGGGAAAAAAAGAAATAAATTATCAGAACCACGATATCAAACAATTTACTCCGAAGAATTTTTCATTTATTTATTTTTGTAGTTTTCCTGTCAAATCTCTCATTTGAGAGAAATAAGTAAACAAATTATTCAAAAAAATGTCCCAAAAAACACATAAATTAAGGAAATAGGAGTAAAAAAGATTAAATACTACATCATGAAAAGTATGCAAAATAGATAATCATGTTTTTAAGCGGCAAACAACACTTAGACACGTTTTGCAGGACAAACGTTAAATTAAAAAAAACAAGTAAAGGACCTGTGCATTCTATTTACATGTATTCTAACTTTTTATCATTGCAATCAGGTTAAAATGGCGACTGGTTGACTGTGTAATCGTATACTGTAGCGTACATCAGTTTTATTTTCTCTTAAATGAATACCGAGTCCAATTGATGTAACATACGACAAATTTTGGAATTTAACGTTAGCAACATATACACCCAACGCTTTTTTATACGGTGGATACATTAATTGGAAAACCGTGCAATAAAGTAATGTAAAGAAATTCATGCATGGTAAATTCGAGAATATGCTCCCCAATTTTAAAAAATCGTAAAATATGAAAACTCTCAAAATATTTTCGCAAAAATAATAAAAAAACTATGTTACATTTTTATAAAACAAAAACCATTTTTATTACGCACGAAAATTAAAATTAGTGTGCCCTTGAAAATTTAGTTTACAAGTACATACAATATAAAACAAGTAATATAAAAAAAATTAAGTTACTTCCTACTTAGGTCAACAAAGAAAAATTTTATTTTAGTTACTTTTTATTAAACAGTTACAATTAATATAAATGCGTATATACGTATGATAGAATCCCAATATTAAGTGACAAAATAGAAAGCGAGATTTTCCCTGTAATTTTCTATTTTCGTTCCTAAATATGGTGTTTGATAATTTTGTTTGTTTGTTAAATTTAATTATTGAATAAATAGTAATTATTATAATAAAATAGTATAGTAAAAAGGAAACCACGTTCTCAGAAACTAGGCCATACCAAGTGGGATTCAAACTCACGACTTTTGGATTGGAAGTCCAACGCGCTATCCAATGCGGTACAGGGACACAACGAGCGATTTTCCTTTTTTATAAATGGTGTTGGACTATTATTTTTATTTGTTTCTACGTATTCAATTTTTAATTAATGAATTAATATTTAAAAAAAACCTTTATTAGCACCAAGTGTTATCCACTACACATTTAAAAAATGTATTTGAACTTGAATGGATGAATAGAAAGCCTTTTATTAACAATTGAAAAATTTGAGCAAGATATATATATGTATAGGGAGAGAGTGAACTAATAGTAGGAATTAAAGCATTCAAACTGGAATAAGGAATAAAACTACTAACAACTAATTGATAACAAACGTGCACGTTTATTAGAAACTGGATAAAAAAAATGCTATCATCAGAATATGTGTCAGATATATCTAGTACAACTGTCGGTTCTGATTCAAATGAAGAATTTCGTTCGTTATTAACGGCATCAGATGGGCATTTTTTATGTAGTTGTTACAAAATCTGCAATAAACGGTTGTATTTTTTTTTTGTTTCTGAAGTTGCTTATATAATTCTTGATGTCCTGCTGTACGAAACTTATGATTACGTCGAAATTTTAATGCACGCTCTATGTTAGAATATTAAGTAAGAAAATGTTTTTTCATACTTGTAACAAATTTCAAGCCCTCACGAATTAAATCAGCGGTTAATAATTGAACTTTCCCTTTGACTTCGTCATTTTGAACTTCGCTGTCAAAACTCGTCAAACTGTCATAAATTTGTTCAAATCATCCTGATCCAAAAGGCACAAAGCCTCAATTTTTTTTAAGAATTCGTGTTAAAACAAAAAATGTGCGGAAAAAAAATCTTTAAATTCGAGTGTACCGTGTTATTTCAAAAACGTGTTAAAAAGGTCCGTGTAAAAATATAATTGAATTTACTTGTTCCAAAATGTTCAGTCTTTTTGAAATGCTAATCAATAATATCGTTGTTCTTGTCCTAAAAAATAGAAAATATGGGACGTAGAAATGTGGAAAAGTTTTATGAACCGATGAGAGCCATTTTACATATAATGGCAAAGAGTTCGTCGAGAGCAACATGAAACTCTTCATCTAGATTGCATACAACCAGTCGTGCAGGCTAGAGGTAAAGGATTAATAATCCGGGGAGCATTTTGTTGGAAGGGAATTGGTCCCCTTATCACTATATAGGGTTTCAGAACTGGGAACAAGTACTTATCTCAACTAGAAAATGTTGCTAAACCATTAATGTGCATGGATGGGGACGGAATATATCAGAAAGACTATGCTACTCTCCATCGCGTCAAAGCTGAGCAGACATCCATGATGTATTTCATCATCTGAAAGGACCATCAAACATTCCTGATATTGATGTAATAGTAAATCTGCGAGATGAACTGGAAAGGCATTTAAAGGAGTCGAATATCCTTTTAGCAATTTAAATAAGCAAATGTTAAATAACTAGAAATATCATTTCATGAAGGATGATCCGAAATCACTGTAGAGACATGTTAGACGCTTATTATATCAGTACCATGACAAGTTAATACACGATACAAAGCAAAAGGGGAAAACATCAAACATTAGATAAAGTGACAAGTCAATTGGCCGGTATGTTTACGGTTTACTCTGTTTTAACTTATTTATTTTACCAACTGTTTAATAGTTTTATTAACGTCGCTTTCAAAAACCAACAAGAAAGTCTTCAGTGACGGATCTAGTTATTTTGAACCATAGTTAAGGGGACACACACACACACAGTGCGATTCCATTGCCAAAAATCTGTCAAAAATTCAAATCTAATTTTTTTACCCTAAATTATTTTTTATGTACTTTTCTACAACCTCACAAAATTTGAAAGCTCTAAACTTAAAAAACGCAAAATTATGATAGATTTTACGTTCATTTATATTTGCATCCCTATGGCAATTTAAAACTTTAAATTGACGTATCTGGGAAAGATAAAATAACTAGTTTGTCTTCATTTAAAATGCTAAGGCTTTTTTTCTAATGTGCCTAATACTTGGAAATTTTTTCCTCTTGCTGCTAATAGTACATGAAATAAAAGCTGGTATGCATTTTTCAATCAAAGCAAAACTTATTTTTAAAAAAATAATTGAATTTAGAATTTACACATTTTTTAAGGAATTTTCAATAAGCATTCATAAAAAGAATTATTGTACGAATGCCAATCATGTTATCGTACAACTCATACCAACTGTTGTTATACATAGTTTTACGTACTTGTAAATCAAATTTCATATATGTACATCAATTTTTGTAAGAGGAGTAGCGTTTTAAAATCACTTCATAAGTTTCCAGTTTTTTTCCTTAAAAAATGAAATGGTTAGCTTTTTATGAAATTTTTAGCACAAAACTGGTTTTACATCATACGTACACATAAGAGGCAACCGAAAAAAGTATGAAAATCATTAAATTAAAAAAATTGTGTAAATCGTACCATGTCCCCATAACTAATGAGATATTAGGACGGCGAGATGGTACTCCATTCACCTAACGTCCACACTACATCAATGCTATGGTTTTGATCCCCATTTAACTTTCCAAAAAAAAACAATAATGATTTCATAGCTTAGTATTACAGCCGCAGAAAATAATTCTACTTAACAGGCAGGAGAAAAGAAAAATCGGCTAGCTGTACATTCATACAATTTGTAGTTGATGAAATGGAAAATTATTATCTAACAATTGTTAGTAGAAATATTCATCCCAGGATTGGATTCTTCTGACTTCCCAGCTTTAAATTGATTGCAATCGCTCCGAGTGCATTCCCTCCACTTTTTAACAGAAAAATAAACTTCGAGCGAAGAACAACGGAAGGGAAACAAACCCTAAAATAATACTTTGGAAACATTATGTGTTTGGGGAGTACATTATAGAAATCGTAGTCATGACTTAAGACCAGGAAAAGGGTTATAGCCAAGAGGAATACCGAAGAAAAACTTTAAAAGCCGCTGGCTCAAGAAAACAAGGAATTGAAACGATTCAAGTGACATCGCCATTGTGAGGGAAGCGGTTACATTTAAAAGCAAGCCAATGCGAGCTTTTCCAAAGTGCGTATAAACATTTTACATTATTTCTGTGTATATATTTGTAAAATGTCTACTTACTAAACATAAACAAAACAAAAACAATTCAACAGAGTTTTAATGCTGTCGTGCAGTTGCATAGACACTAGAATCTGCGTCCAATAGCCCTTCACTTCACCATGTTATTATGGAAACAAAATATCGAACCAAAATCGGGTTTTTCTTAGATGTATTTATTCTCTTGAGACAGAAATAAATGTTTGGCGAAAGAGCTTTATTAAGTTTAAAAAATTGAGTTTTTTTTTTGTCTTACTTTCAAACAAGCGGACTGTTAGACAACTGCACATAGATTGAGCTACTAGATGTATACTATCAAATGTTTATAACCTAATAATAAAATAATCAATAATATACGGAACACATTATTCAACAGATAAGTTTTGTTTTCTCTATACAGCTTGAATAAAGAGACCTATCGAATAAAATTTAATGGAACAGCTTGTTCGCGGTAGCCTAGTGGTCAAGGTCACGGATTCGTAGCTGAAGTGTCATGAGTTCGAGCTGAAAACTCGCTGTGCAGAGGGGGGCGATGCACGTTAAATCTGTCGAGATTCTAAATTCCTCACGTTGGCGTAGTGTAGGAGAGTAGAATCCTACCTCAAAGATGTCGCCTTTATCACTTCACCGTTGTTCAAAATCACGAAGTCCACTGCGAATAACTTTCGTGTAGCTTCAACATGCGTCGTTAATAAGCAATTAAACAAAGTTTTATCTCTCCCTAGATGACCTACACAAGATCAAGCAGACCATTAAATCAATGAATTGGAGAAAATGATTGAAATTCTTTCCAATTTAAGGAGCACAAGTTCCGTCGCCACGTATCGCTTCGTTGTGTGACGTTAATAAACAATAAAACAATCAATTGATTCATATACTTTAATATCATCTGAAATCTCAGCCGACATTTTTTCTAACGAGTTTTCCGTTTTATCTCTGCTGAATGTCACAATCATATAATTGGAACCGAATAGAATATTCTTCGTAGGGTGTGAAAGGTATAATGTGTTCCAAACTAGGCCATGTGGACGAAATATTATTTCCATTGTAAGGCACTAAAAATCGATGAGGTTTACGGAGAAAGGAAGTTGCACTGTGCGTCCACGTGGATTTCAGCATGCAGGTAGATGGCTACAATGACAGAGCGTGAAAGAGACATCCTTTTTTTACGTGACATAAACCTGCTTTTTGACGCAAGTAGGTTAGTGCGAAAGATGCGGGTGATAAGAGGAAAAGCGACATTCACAAAAATCTGGGACTTTTCTAAAGGTATTGACAGAAAACATGACAACGAGTACAATGTTCAAAATAAGGAATGTCTATCAACAAAGTATATTCAAATGGGATATTTTTGTTATTCGTATTTGCGCTGAAGCATTTACTCCCTTTAAGTGACGTTTTGTTCCAAATTTTTGCATTCTTTCCCCTCATATATATAGAGAGAGATAGACACATAGATACAGATATATATTGCTCATTCTGGAGTCTATTTAAGAAAAGATTGATTAAAAACTCAACTTTTGCAGCTATACATTTTTAACAGTGTTTTAAAATAATCTCCTCATCGGTATGCGATTATTTTGATGAGTTACTTTAAAAATTACCATTGAAATGTTGTTTGAAGTACACTTTCGGAAAATTAAATTAGGACTTTAAAAAAAATTACAATACATTTTTTTTTTCTTTTAAGTATTCAGTTCCAAGAACTGTATATTTTTTTTAGTTTTACAATTAAATCTAAGTAAACATAAATTATAAGAAAACATCATTTAATTTAATCATAGGGAACACTTCAATTATATGCCAAACAAGTAATATAAAAAAAATTTAAGTCAATTCCTACTTTGAATGAATAGAAATTATTTGATTAACGATTGAAAATTTGTGAACAAGATTATATATATATATATATATATATATAAAGGGAGAGAGTGAACTAATAATAAGAATTGAAAAAAAGAGCATGATTTCTCTGCATTGTTGTAACAATGCACACCCCGGTTTGGTTGAAAAACCGGTGTTCAACGCCAACATTTGTCATTGTTTTAACAGTTGCATTGTTACAACAATAAAGACAAACATAATTGGCGTCGAAAACCGGTAATTAATGGATTAATATTTGAAAAAACTGTATCAACGTCAAGTGTCATCCAATACAAGTTTAAAAAATTATTTGAACTTGATTGGGTGAATAGAAAATATTTTATTAAAAGATTTGAACAAGATATATATATATATATATAGGGAGAGAGTGAGCTATATATATAACAGTAGGAATTGAAAAATAAAGATGTAATTTTGGCAAAAACTAATTAAACGCTTTTAAATAAATTTTGACTCCATACATTATAAATAGATTGCAAATGTTATACAAAATTAATTTATATTAAATTTTAATTTTTTTTAGTTGAAAGGGCTTTTAAACAGACATTTGACACAATGTACCGAAAATTCTAACCAACAAATCTTCCATATTTTGCAAATCGAACAAGTTAATTTCTATATAAAAGCTCGATGTTTTGCTTTTGTAAAATGTATTCAAATTTCGATGGAAATATTCACATATGAATACAAGGAACATCTTTAAAAGACTTTTTTATAGAACTTTTAAATTATGTATAATTGTTTCAAAATCCGCAAGGGCCGGACACAACCTAAAAATAGGCCACATGCGAAACGCTCAAAAAAAGTATAATCATCAGAATTCAATCCATATTTTTATTTAAACGATATTCATAATTTTCGATTGAAGAGAAATAACAAAAATAAGGATCTTACTTAAAGGGAGGGGAATAGATGGAATTGAATTGTAACTAAATTAGAAATGAGATACATATTCCAACTACTGTTCAATTGAATTTTACCTCTTAAACTACTATGATTAACTAACATGTTTCAAACAATGCCAGCTTCAATACTAAACTTCAATGTATTTCATGGAGCTCTCGACTACATTAGGTCGTAGCTTGATAATCAAGGTCACAGACTCGTAGCTGACGTGTCTCGAGTTTGAGCCTAGTGCTGCTGAAGATTCGCCGTGCAGAGGGGACCGATGCACGTTAAATATATCGTGGATCAAACGTCCCACCGTTGGCGTGGTGAGGAAATTTTGGAGAGAGGTGCCAAGTGAGAGAAATGTCGTCCTCTTCACTTGACAGAGGCTCAAAATGACAAGGTCCGTCACCAATAGACCTCGTGAACTCTCTCACTATATTAACATTAAACGAAAAAGCTTTACGAGGCTTTGTCATTTTGAACCTCCGTCAAGTGAAAAGGACGACACTTTTCTGGTACCTCCCTCCTTTAAAATTTCCTCACTACTCCAATGGTAGGGCATCTGAGCCTCAACATATTTAACGTGCATATGCCCCCTCTACACTGCGGGTCTACAGCAGCACTGGGCTCACACTCATGACCGCCCAGCCAGAAGTCCGTTACCTTGACCACTAAGCTACAGCGTCCACGCAACGTTAATGAAGCTGTCACTCACCCCCTCGACTTCATTGATCTCTTTCTGAATCTTTCTTTCTTGTCCAAAAACTTATGCAGAAAAACTGGATCAAGTTATTTTCCCACTTTTCAAACATTTGCATAAATTAGAAGGAAAAAAAAAACAAAGAGAACATAAACTCAATTTCAGAATTAGAATCGAGGGAATGGAATAAGCTCACAAGAAATGACACAATAAACGAATGAAATTTGCAACCTTACGCTGAATAAATACCTAGTGATATACCTTCGAAATTTAAAATTTCTAATTAAGCTCCGAAGACGTTCTAATACAAGCATATTTAAATAACGCTTTGCATTTCATTAGATAAATGGTAGAAAATAGCCCATAATATTCGTGGAAAAATCTGCTTTTTTACAAATCCCTGTCACTTTCGATGAATATTTTCCATACCAAACCACAAACCTACAAAAAAATTTGAGGTCCAATAACAAAAATTTCATACATATTATAAATTATTGAAAATTCTTTCTGAACATCTGCATATAAATTGAATTCTGTCTCATTTATTCAATGGGGGGGGGGGGAACTCGATTTCTTTCAAGAAATTCAAGTTCATTTATTTATTTAATTATTTATTCAAATTAGGATTTCACAGCGAAAAGAAATTTAATTAATCCCTTTAGAAACAAAAAAAATATTACACAACAATTTAAATGTTTCGAATTATTGAGAATGTTTTTTTAATAATAATTCATTACCTGAAACAAGATAAAATAAGGCATTTTTGGCAGCGGAGTATAAATATATATATTTATTCACTCTTATCGTATAAAAACAAGAAAAGCAACCCCGTAAAGTAAGTTGAAGGTTATTTTTTAAGGGGGCAAAAATTCATTTAAATGAGCAAACATTATAAAACGTGTTAAAAGTTAATTGAATTCAAAAGAAAAAAAAACAATTCATCTATCCATTTCTTTTTTCCCCGTTCAGCGTTATGTTATTTCTAAAGCTGAATTGTTCAAGAAATAATTGAATTAAGCTTCGTTGTGTAAATAAATATTCCCGATTCTTTGAAAAGTAAATCGATTTAAATTAAGATAAAAAAACGCAACACCAAAGCTATTATCTCTTTTTAACTGAAATTCCATTAATTTTATAAATATCAAAATATTTTTTGTGAGAAAAAAGCTCCTTACTTTTCAACTCTGCTAATGTTACGATTCACAACTTCCTTCACAAGAATGAACTTAAGTGAAGAAAGTTATATTTCAAATGCTTTTTGATGAAAATATTTTTTTTTAATAACGTAACTCCTTGAGGCTTAAAATTATTCTTTATTAAAATTTCCATAGAGCAATTCAATATGTTTCTATCAAAGTCATAAAATAAGTTGTCATCTTATTTGCAATCTCGACATCTGATGTGACCGTGGTAGCCTAGTCATGAACTCGTGACCGGCGGGTTCACGAGTTGGGCGGAGCGGGTTTCAGTCCTGGTGCCACTGAAGACCCGTCATTGTGGAGGGGGCCGAGTCACATTAAATCTGTCACGGCTCAAAGTCCTCCCGTTGACGCGGTAAGAAAGTTAAGAGAGGCAAGTGCCAGCTGAGGTGTTATTCTCGTCACTTGACCGAGGTTCAAAATTACAAGGTCAGTCGGCAATAGATCTTGTGTTGCTTTATAGCGACGTAACATAACACTCCCTCATTCGCCATCTGGTTTTTATTATTCTATTCTTTAAAATTAATCTGAAATCGTTTTTATCAAGTACATCTTATTTAGGAAAATCATCCTGTGTTCAATAAATCCCGATAATTTATGTATTGTATATAGCACAGCGATTCTCAAACTTTGGGGCACGCCCTCCAAGAGGGGTTTGATAACTCTACTTGAGGGTGAGAGCATACCGGAAAAAATATTTAAAAGAATTATTATTTGAAAGTAATTTACTTAAACTATTTACTATTCAAAAGTAACATATACAAAATTAAATACTTATTTTCATAATTTGTAAGGCTTATAATTAATGTCGTATTGTAGATTTAACGTTAAAGTGTGCAATTATTAATTTATTCAATACATTAGTATTCTATGTCGGAAGGGGGGGTTGCGATGAAAATTACGAATGAAAATTGGGTCTCAAATACTGAAAGTGAGAAGCCCTGGTATATATATATATATAGCATCAATACATAGATCATTAGATAATTTCGATCATATAACAGATAACTTCTATACAACAACCCTACCAGTCCTTCTAAAGATGCTACGTTATGCAAAACAAAGAAATAATGTAAAACGAACATAATGTTCTAAAAATGCTCATTTTTTACTAACGGAAAAATAATTGAGTTCCGTTATCGATAATAATTGTAACTTACAAGGATTTGGAGCTCATTTTTATTATTTTTTTTAAACCAAACGAAATTATGAAACAAGGATTTTCTTTTAATACGAGGGCTTTCTGTCTGGTCCGAAATCATTGCGATTGATTCGTTGGTGAAGTTGACTCTCATGGCAACACGAGGACTGTTGGCGACAAACCTCACCATTCTGAATCACGCTCAAGAGACAATGTCGATACCCGAACTGGAACCTCATTCCATTGACTTACACATCAAACCAAGTGAAGAATTTTTTTGGGGGGGGGGGGGCTCGAAGGATTTAGCGCGCACTATTTAGTACAAGCTTGCAAAATATAGAGGGAATTTTTTAAAATCGCATTTCTCCCCGCCATGTTGGTGTTTATTTACGATTTTCTTATTCGATATCTATAGTGTAGCTACTGTTGGCGGTAGATTATGGAATGGTTTGCGCAATTCTCCGCATTCGGGGGTGCGTTACTGTTTTTAGGGAGAAGGGGGTTGACCTTCGAACAAAACGGTAAGGGGTCAGGAAAGTCCCTTGTTTTAGGAGCGCGATGCGCTTGTCTGAATTGGGTGTTAAGGAAAGCGAATTCCTTTAGTTTTAGCCCGACGCGAAGGGTGTGAATTGCTATACCAAGAAGAGAGGCTTTGTGTTCGCTTGGTATTTTTTTGTTGTTTCTGTATTTAGAAAGATAGAACTGTGTCCTTTCGACGTGCTGTTTCTAGAAGTAGTGAACAAAAAGTAATATACAATAGAGATATTACAATATCCCTTCACCAGAGAAGTCACGTTTTTAACTGCATTTTCGTTTTTCGATATTTCTCTAGTCACAAAGATTTACTGTCAGAGATATTGAGAGGAGATAAATGTGCCCAACTGACTACAACAGATAGTACTCGGAAACTCTTTTGGTTTGATGTTTAGTCACCTTGGGATTAACATGATATGCACATAGTCTGCGATCAGTTCAGAATTCGAAATACAGTAAAATATCCTGTCACTTTTTATGTCGGAGAATATTATCGATATTAAAGATAAATAATACCCTAAAATACTTATTTTTATAAAATGGAAAGCACATTAAAAACAAATTGGATGAATTTGCCAATAAACTAATAAAATATGTATTTTTCTTAAAAAATATCCTATATTATAAGAGTACATGAGAGTTGAATAAAATATTTAATAAACAAAATATTATGCAAAAAATAGGTTCTGGTGCAGAAAGGCAAACAAAACAAATTGTTTTAAAAGATTATTCTTCTTATTCTTCAAAGAAAGTGCAATATTGAGATTTTGTACAATACATATATTTGATTCTACTAGAATGCTATCTCCACAAACATACATTGATAAATTTATATTCTAAATTTCAAATCTTAAATCTACATGACAACGCTACCACTTTAGCTTTTCAAAGTTTGTAAATAAAATTAAGGGCCACCTCATCTGGCGGTAGTTTGAGTGAAACATATTTTTTTATAATTTTTAAACTAAAAAATTAAGAAAACAGTTACAATTAGAAAACTAAACAAAATAAATATTTGTCTGACCAATAAAGAATAATCTAGTTATTACGTGTACAGATTATATAAAATATAAGAATGTTAAATTTATAACTTTTTTAATATAACGTTATTTCATTCAGAATGAACGTTTTTGAATAAAAAAATGGATATTTACATCTTTGAGAACATGGAATATGACGAATTATAAAGGCGTGTTAATTATCTTCCCCAATCAATATATACTCCTACAATCCGGAAGTTCAATGTCCGTGAAAAAGTTTTGTAAAATCATTCCAAAGTTTTGAGTGAAAAAAATCTTGTTCACACATGGCTCTTTACCACTACCGTAAATTATTTCACCTTCAATGGGAGCCAGGACATGCTCGGAAGTGTAAAATGCCACAATTAAGACCCTTTGTTTATGAGACATATGTTTTAAAATTTTCAATAGAGCTTAGATATTTTATGTTCTTAATAAAGATAATTTAATTCTTCTGTAGAACTACAAAAATAACTTTTTAGTTCAAAAGTTTTTTTTCCTACTTAATTTAAGTAATACATAACTTTTGAGAACTCATAATACATACTTATATTTAGGTACCATTTTTTTAAAAAGTATCTTTTTCTTATACAAAATATTTTTTACACATATATAAAACAATACACAAAAGACAGTGAACCTATTTTTTTAGTGAAAATTTAGTATAGTTTCTTTAAAAAAATTATAAAACTTTAAAATTTGGAAAATTTTTATTTTTTTGCTTTTTTTATGCATAAAACCATTTTTAAAAATTTAGGCACTATTTTAATAGGGGGAAAAAATTAGGTTCACTATATGCATAGGCATCTTGTATAGAAGTATAAAAAATCTGGAATCTTATAGTGCAATAGGTTTTTTTTAAAAATGTACCCATGTGCAAAAAAAATATGCTTTTGTGAAAAAGTGAAAAAACTTAGGGTCAAAAGGGGCGTGGTCATTTGTTTACATTTTTATTTTTCATATTTTAGGGCTATTTTATCAATAAACATAAGTATTATACATTTTTAAGTTCAGAAAAATATGCACTTTTTTTTAGAACTGAAATTGAAAAATCGATTTTTTGAATGTATATGATGTCTGGTTCCCTTAATGTAACAATTGCCGTTGAACACTGCCGTCTAAAATTCTGAAACTTGTACTAAAAATAACAGAAAAGTGTAACAAATTACTACACCAGAACCCAATCCATTGCTCTTCCCTCTCTTTAACGACAGGAGACACTTTGGAGAGAAAAATCACACCCACCGCAAAAAATCGCTTGGTTCTATTCCGGGGAATGAGGGATCGAGTCCTTCCGTCAAAGCGAAGAGGGCAGGTGTGGAATGAAGACAAATCGTTTGCAGCCCATAATTGCTTTCCAGCAGAACATTCTTCGCGGTTCCGTATTTTTTTAAATTTTTTTTTTACTCCGTCTATCATGATTACTCAATTCGCGGGGAAAAACAGCCCCTTTAGGGAAAGTAAGTTCATTTTAAATGAGGGAGGGTGATTTATAAATCGTTTGGAATTTTCCAAACACATTTCATTCGATAAGTCAAGATGTATGTAGGTACGTTGAACTCGCGTTTATTATAGACGTTGAATAGGGCTCCACTGACTTTGATTACCTTTCTTATATATTAATAAATTTATACTGCCACTTTATAGTGTTACGAATTTTGGGTTCTTATTACTTAATACCATCTTAAAATAGAGTAAATAATTTAAATCTGCTTGCTTAGTAAGTTAATAATACTTTTTGTTGCATTTATTTATGAGAAATACTATTGTTCGTAATCAACGCAGTCAGTGTATGTTCCTCACATAACACTAACTGAAATAAGATTTCTCGGGTGATATATCATGCGCGCTTATTCCCAAGACGAACATTATAATGGCTTTACAATGGGAACTGGGTGAAATATTAAAGATGCAGCCTAGTTTTCATCATTTTTGATGACTTAATGGTCATATGAATGCTTCGAAAATACTGGAGAAGTTTATGACGTCATGCCTTATGATGTAAGCGGATAGTTCCAGAAAGCAATGGAAGAAAGCCGCGCAGACAAAAATAGCGGTCGCTTCCTGAAACTGTGAGTTGTACTTCAGCTATTGAAGTATTCACCTCGATGTGTATGCCTATAAACGAGTGGGTGCTTGCGGAGAACCATTATTGTTACGTAGATGCAATTTTAGAAACTAATAGTTGTGTCTGAGTGTTTTAGAAGGTTGAGAGCCTTCTGGGACGTTTTGTATGAGTGTCGCTGTTGTTTAACATTTATTCTGACTGTTTTTCGTTAATAAATTGCATCGCTCTTGAAGAACCGTTTTGTTCTTTCGAACTGGAATTAGCATAAAATCCACGATACCCGCAATAATATATATAACTAATAATAAAGTAAGGCATAAATAAGATATTTATGTTTTTCAAGAAATCATTTGACTAGAGAATATGTTTTACCCGATTTAATAATATGTTATGAAAATGACGAGAGCTGTTATGAAATACAGCCCTCTAATAAGCAATCAATCAATTATTCTGTAACTGTTATTAGGAATCAAGAGTAAGACTCAAAATTTTATTTTACGTTCAAGATCATCGGTCAAAAATTAATATGTTTCTTCTATATGTTTGTGTCTCCACACCTTTCTCTGTGTCGTTTGGATAATTATGAAATTGTAAAATATTTTTTTATCATCATCTGACGTTATTTTACTTATAGATAGACGAATAAATCAAGTTGAAGCATTCCAACTTCTATTTAATATTTTTATCTCTCTATATTGTTGAATGGAATGGTAGGGCAACAATATTAAACGTTATTTACGAACGAACATTTCCGAATTGTATACGAAAAGAAAGTCTAGAAAAAACAAAGACAGGCTCTTTTTTTAAAGATATCTTCTTTTTTTTTCTTTCCCCATTTATAAATTAGAATTTCATCTCTTTTTTTATATTTATATATTTAATTAAGGTATTAAGTAACACAACATACACAATTATTCTTATCTAAAATTATATCATTCATATATTCATATTTCGCATGAACGTTTCTATGCAGTTTTGATAAACAGTACGATCACTCAAAGTTTTTCCCAACAGGTTATAAAAACTTTAACCTCTCTCGAGACTGACTGTACGTTCCTATGTGATAGCTTTTCTCTTTTATTTTATACACATTTACTCGCAATTCAGGGTCAAAAAATATCTGATTTCTAGGCAAAAATCCCTATTAATCTCAAATACACCTGCATGAATAGAGCTAAGCATTTCGCCTGATTGAAAATGTTTTGATAATTTTTTGGATAAATATTATAAAATGAACTGTCTGGATTATGTAAAATTAAAAAGAGTATTACACATATACCACCTAGCACAAATCATTACGCTTCATATACCGATTGTAAGGTCGTTTCTTCGAGAAAAAGGTTCATCGTGTAGGAGGGTAGTCCATCCTACCGATTGTGTGGTAGTTAGGAGAGAGGGTGTCAGCAAAAATGGCGTCTTTATCACTTGACGGAAGTTCAAAATAACAATGTCCGTTACCAATAGCCCTCGTGTTGCTTTAGTGTGACGAAAATAGAACTCACTTGAGAAAAAGGAGAATTTAAATCAATCATATATATTAATAATCGTATTAGAATAAATTGAGCACACAAAATTAAATAAATAAAATAAATGCGGCTTTTTCTCGGACTACGTTTATTCAAAAACGTGTGAAAAATTAGGTGTGTAACAAAGTCATAAATCTCTTTCCTTTATGATGTCTGTAGAATTGAGGCACTCAATAATATGCAATTCCAGGTCACTCTATCGGGAATCAAAGACATACTGTAACGTTTTCTCTCCTCACAACTGTAAGATCGGCTTCCATTTGCAGATAACATTGCGCCGTTCATATCTGGGGCACATTACGGGGTCCTTTCATCTGACATCACCCCGGACAACCGATGGCCGTATAAAAACCAACGGCTTGATTCGAACTGTGAGCTAAACTTGGAGTGAAATTTGAGATGATGTAAGAAGGGACTCACAAGAGAGTGGAGAGACAGTCCATTTGAAACACTCGAAAAGTGAAGTTGTGCTTGCCTCCTGATACACAAATTACACATTCAGTAGTAATGAAATACTCAATAGTTTGAATAACTTATACTTAATGTAAATAGGGTAATTAGTAGCTGTAGAAGCAATAAATATATAATTTAATTTCTTTAAGTCTCACGCTACCCATAAGTTTTCCTTAATCGACACTGTACGTTACCCATACACGCAGCTCGAAACCAATCTTAAAAGCACCACAACTTCCAACATTCTTTTTGGTGACTCTTTTAGAACCATTTAACAGATCATCTCGCTACTTCTCTCCCCCCCCCTCTACCTCAAAAATAAGAGATCGCGCATGGTGGGATAAATCTCGAATCTATGTGAAAATAAAGGACTATCGGTGATGAGCAATCATTTGGGGGGACAATTTCTTTCATCGATGGACACTCATCACCGTTATCGTCGCCGAGGGTGTAAGGCCAACTGATTGCCCTTTTATATCCGTACAGTGGAAAGGAGGAAGAATTTCCAATTGGGTCTAATATAACGAACGCACAGAACCATTCGTTTCTTCGTCGTCACTTTGCCAAGATGTTGAAGAAATGAGCAACATTGCCTCAGAAATGTGTAATGAATAGCAATTCAAGCATTTAACGTTAAGAGTACATAGATTTTGATAGTTTGATATTTATTTTTTAATAGGCGTGCTTAAAATCAATGTTTGAGCACATATTTTCAAAGTGGTGCTGTGACGTTTGGGAAAATTAATGATAGTTGTGAGAGTTAAGAAATTAAATAATTCATTTATTTACATCAAAACTATTAATTACAATATTTGGATTTAAAAAGAAGTTATTCATTCTACAGAATAATATTTATGTGTGAGGAAGTGAACACAACCGATCTTCTTGGTGTTTCAAATGGACTGTCTTTTCTCTGTTGGGGTGAGGAGGTCGCCTCTTTTATACCTCGAATTTCAGTCGGGGTTCTGGCTTGTGGGTGGAGGGGCGTTTCTCTCACGGCCATTGGTTCTCGGGATGATGTCAGTTGAAAAGACCCCACAATATATTTGGGGTGCACGTGTGTATATGAACGGTGTTATGCTATCCACATAAATTCAATTTTGAAGCTGTGCTTTTACATTACTGTGCAGATGACTCTTAAGGAGGCGGTAATGAATTTAAAGGAAATTTATAAGTAATAATAATCATGTAACGGGTGCTTACAGCAAAGGATTCACTACAATATCCCTAACAAAAATATATGGGCTGGGTTTCAAAACTGTATGTGTAGTCATTTAAGAACAAATCTCATTAAAGTTTGCGCACTTCACTTAGAATTATCTGTTGAAAGGATACAGACAAAGAACAAAATGAATAGTCTTTGTAGATAAATCTTTATTTTGTGACTATTATGAGAAAATGTACTCCTCCGCCACATCTGAATCTAATACGAGAAGCCGACACTTGAGTGCTAAATATTTGTACTATGACCTTGTCCCGTTTCTAGCTCGATGTGCCAAAAAGTACTTTCCAACGAAGCAGTGAGACCTTCAACACTATGAGATTATTTGAAATGAAATTGCAGGGTGACAAAAAAGTAAGAGGATTTCCTTTGTTTTCAAATGCTTGGAAAAATATTTCGTATACGGCCAATTAGAAAGTACTTGTGTCGCCAGTTAGTATTTACTTGAAAAATACTAACGAAGAAACTGTTACAACGAAGAGGATAATATATTATAATCTGTTTTGTCTTATAAAGTGGCCGATGTAAAGTAATCTAACTTCTAGAATATTATTTCAACGATGAAAAATTCAATTATCAATTTATTCTGCATAGAAGTGAACGGGGGGAAAAGAATGCACAGTGGTGGATATATACAAGGTGATTCGACCGACAAATTGGAAGGGTGTGTAGGAGGAATCACATAAGGATACAGAGTCGCAAATGCCGTAGTGCCGAGCAATGGTGCAAAGAAGCAGGAAAAAGAAAAGAAACAGCAACATATCAATGGGGCCGAAAACATTTTATTGAAAGGTTGTACTATATAAGGCGTTCGAAATTTCGATCAGAAGTCGCCTAACTGGCCTGCATGGAATTCCTTAGGTTCTCGAAGATTCCTAAAATAACACATATAATCCCGGTAGTTATAGATGTTCGAGAGATGAGATGTTTAACTGAAGGAACGGACGTCTCATAGACCAAACTCATTCACGTCTCCTTCTGTTCACACTTGCAAAGATTGTGTGATGTGGAACACGCCTTTTTGAGTAACGTCTCTGGTACAACAGTTGAGCGGAGTATCCAATACAGCCCGTAGTTCCCATTACGATCAGCACGTTGACCAGTTTTTTTGTTTTAATAGTTCATCGTACTACCGCGGGAAAAGGATCGCAAATAACGACTTCGAACAAGATCTGTTTACACGAAATCTTCCGTCCAGGGCCAAATACCGCAGACTTCCAGGAGGAATCTTTCAGAACGGGAGGAATGCCATGCAGTGCCACTGTCGGGCCTGCCAGGCGACTTCGGGTCCTAATTTCAAGCTCCTGTTGTTGTACAACTTTTCAATAAAATGATTTCTGTGCCTTAAATGTGTCGTTTTTTTATCTTTTTCTCTGTGCTTCTATGCACCAAAACTCGCAACTACGACATTTGCGAACCTGCATTCCTATGTGAATCTGAGTCGTCCCTGTACCCTTACACATCCCACAGTTTGTCGAACGTATCGAATCACCCTGTATATTATATATATATCCCTGTAAGGGAAGGCATGAGTATACTTAATTTTACTTTTTTATTCATATTCTTACTCGTATATATAGTGGCTGGCGTGTCATGAGTTCAAGCCTAGGGTCTTCAGCGGTGATGAAGAGAGATGCTTGTCGAGAACTCAAAGAGAGTAGTGTTGTAGTTGGTAGATGGAGTACCAGCTCATGTATCGTCCTCGTCACTTGACCATGGTTCAAAATTACGACGTCCGTCGCCAAAAGCCCTCGAGTAGCAGAACAGCACGAAGTTAATATTCTTTCACTCACTTTTATTTATAATTGAGTACTATTACATTATATTTATGATTTTTGATATATATTAATTAGTTTACTTATGTAAAGCAACACCTGTTACCTGGTTATGCACTGACAATATTTAAGTACTAAAGCTCGATCAAAGTAAGAAGAAACATAATCTAAATGTTGTTCACATCAGCCATATCTCTTCGAAACTATTCCTTGAGAAATAAAAACTTTAGCTCTACTTTTATAATTTGTAAAGATCATTTGTGTATCTCTAAGGCTGCTGATATCACGATATGAAGTCATTCATCTGAAGTCATTCATAAGAATTTATACTGTGTATAAGGTGAACCCCACAAGGCTTAACTTGATTATAAAATAATCATTGCAAAAAAAATAATAATTGAATATAATAATTAAACTTTCGTATCGTTATATGTCAGTTTTAGCAGATTTATTATTCAGTACATGTGGCACGTGAATGCTTATTCAAGAACTACACGTGTGAAAATGGTAAGGAAGCCATCATTTTTCGACGAAATGGTGTTCCGAAAGAGATGTGTGCTTTGGTTTCACGAAACGAAATGTGTTCAGCGTAAAATTCAACGCTGCTATGGAAGCAATCCTCCTGGTGGAAAATCAATAAAGCGATGGTATAAATATTTAAAGAAATAGTCAGCGTTAAGAATCCTCTCAGAAGTGGAAGGCCTAGTCTGAGGCAGAAGCAACTGTCGAACACGTTCGACAATTGTTTCCACGGAGTCCTCCAACAACTTATGAAGTATCACGTGATGTTGTAAATTAAATATTAAATGTATAGATGGCGCTACAATTCATGTGAGAGATGTGTATACGCGTTTGGCTTGTAGAGTCAGAATCATGTAATGTTCTTTGTGTTGTGTACATGTCTTCCGTGTTGTCTGCAGAATAAACAAAATGCCAAAAGATGAACTGAATTATTGAAGAGAATGAAAGATACATTGAAATTATTATAGCTTCTCTGACCATGGAATATATTAACTAAGGAAATACAAAATTTGGCGCCCACGTGCAACCCCTAGAAACTATATCTGCAGGATTTTGTTCTCCTTTCACAAATCTCCAGTTCTGTGGGTTGCAGTGCAGAAGAATTGATGAAAAATTCAAGATCTGGCATGGACCATATTGGCTGACATTATCTGAAGAAAATTGGCTGAAGAATGAAAGATTATCTCAGGAGACTACAAATGAAGAAAGAAGAGTTAAATATATATCAATCAATTATTCGAGTGAATCCCAGAATGAAGAACCAATCTTGGATATCAATGACTTCAGCTCCATATCAAAGGTGTTTCGAATTACGGCATGGATTCGAAGATTTATTAACAACGTGAAATTAAAGAAAGATGGAATTAAAACTCCTTTGGCAGTAGAAGAAATTGAAGATGCTGAGGAAATTTGGATCAAGAAGGTACAAGCAGAAAATTTTGGTATTGAGATCAATTGTTTGGAAGAAAACAAAAATTTACCTAAAGATTCGAAAATCTGAGATCTAAATCCATTTCTGAGAATGAAAAGGGTATTCTACGGATAAGTGGAAGATTGCAGCAGTCAACACTGAGCTATCATGAAAAACATCCAATTTTGATTCCAGCGAAAAACAGATTTACAGAACTTTTGGTAAAAGATGCTCACGAGAAGATGCTACATTCAGGTGTTGCAGATACTTTGATTCAAGTTCGTGAGAAGTACTGGATACCAAAAGGAAGGCAAATAATTAAGTCTATCATTAGGAAGTGCTTTATTTGCAAAAAATTTAATTCTCGTCCAGATATGTAGATTACGGCTCCTCTTCCAAGAGACAGAATAGAACAATCTCCACCGTTTGCTGTCACCGGACTGGATTTCGCCGGACCAATATTTGTCATAAACTCTACTATAGATTGTGTTGTGGATAAAAAGGTGCTTATTAAACGATTCAACTACCGCGAAAGACTGTTGAATAACTTTTGGAGACAATGGAGAAAGGACTATCTTTTAAACTTGAAATCTGTACATTTTGTGACTTCAACGAGATAGACTGAATTCAAAATCAATGATATATTGTATTGATACATTATGATCGATTACCGAGAAGCCTATGGAAGATGGGTAAAGTAGTAGAAATCTTTACAGGTCGTGATAAAAGAGTTAGAGCTTGTACAATAAAAACTGAAAATTCAATTATAAAACGTCCTGTGCAACTTTTACATAATTTAGAAATACCCAACTAAATACTATTAATACAAATTTTGAACTCCTTATTTAGAACTTTAAATGCATTTCATTATTTGGAACTTTAAGTTCATTTATTTGAATTTATTATTTTATTTTATTGCATTTATTTGAAATTATTATTTTCAAATTTTAGCTTTTCAGAAATTTATTATCTGTTGCTTAACTTTAAATTCATTATAATTGTGAAATTTATTTGCTATTTAAAATTTCCTCCTACGATTTAACAGAATTTAATGGATATTATGGATATGCTATTAATGTATGAATACTGTATGTTTTATTATTCTAGGTGAAATTCTGAAGTGTTAACATTAAAGTTTAGAATAACGCAAGTAACAATATTAATTAATTTAAGTTATGAACTGTTCGTTCATAGGGGGGGGGATGTGTTGTAAATTAAATATTAAATGTATAGATGGCTACAAGTCATGTTAGAGATGTATACGTGTTTGGCTTGTAGAATCAGAATCATGTAATGTTCTTTGTGTTGTGTACATGTCTTCCGTGTTGTCTGCAGAATAAACAAAATGCCAAAAGATGAACTGAATTATTGAATAGAGAATGAAAGATACATTGAAATTATAATCGCTTCTCTGACCATGGAATATATTAACTAAGGAAATACAAAACGTGACCTTCAAATATAGCAAACAAGTTTGGTACTAATTGTTCATACAATGCTTAGGTCGCACGCTTATAGACATGTTAAATAGACTTGGCGGGTGTAATTGGAACATCGCTTTGAAATTTACTGAGGTAAAAGGTATTATTAATAAAATCATAATATTACTTGCAATCTATCGAGAAATAAATGTCTAGTTATAATAGTTTGAGCACAAAAAGGGTTTATAATCAGGGAAAGAACTTAAGGTTTACCCTATATTATTAGAAAAACTCAAAAAATCTCTCGGAAAAAAGATATTGAAAGCATTGCAAATATTGAAATACAGTGAAAATCTTTTAACACGAAATTGTGGGGACTGAAATACTTTTTCGTGTTAAGAGAATTTCGTGTTAAAGAATGTTGCAAGCGCATATTCAACAAAATTAAGTTTATTAGAGATTATTTTATTTATATAGATATGGGTATACGAGTGTGTATAATAAATCTGTTCAAACATTTACATAATTTGCTCTTTTTTTAATTATTGTTCATAAAATAGTCAACAGTACCACAATCTTAACAGATTTCCGTTTTTGTCTTCTGTTTTTGATCAATAGCCTTAAGAAGCTCCATCTTCATTTGAAGCGAAATAACAGTTTGCCTTCTCCTTGAGCTTTTTGCCGCTGAGCTCGCAAAGACATTCTTCTAAACTTGAAAAAATAATGCGAACCAAACGCTCTGGTGTTTACTCATTTTGCGATGTACTCGTCACTGAATTTCAAAGCCAATTGATGGGAGATAAGATATTTTTGGGTGGCGTTGGTAGGGATGGTGGATGAAAGTAGCTTAGATAAGCATAATAAGCTCCTGTCACTGGCTATTCCAAGGGCATTTCAAAGAGAAATTAGTCTCCTTTCTACGAAAACCGATGTTTCGACTTAAGCGTTTTCACGTATTTCACTGTATATTTTTAGCCTAAAATCTTGCTATGTCACCGAAAGCTTTTGTGGAACGTCCTCAAAACATACCCTTGTAGCCGAATAGTGAAAGAAAGTACAGCGCCTTAAGCTAATTTTTGTTGTGTTTGCTCGCTCCCCCTCTCCCCTTAATTTCACAAAGAGATGTTTCTCGCTCCTTCCATGTAAGGTCTTACCAAGGTCAAGTACCCTAATCCCTTCGAGGTTACGTTTTTCCAAATAACAAAGTGTGGGATTTGGAAGAGCTCAGTAAAGCACATACGCTCCAATTCCATTCAACGGAGTGGGAGGATCAACACAGCCTACACTGGAAATACACTCTTCTCAAAGCAGTTTATTTTTCTTAGGAAAAAAATTTAAAACTTTTTTCATCGGTTTTTCGATCTTTTGTCTGTTTATGTGAGAGATATCTTGAGTCAATATTTTCCGAAGCTGTTTTCCGTAACAAGGTTGATCTTTTTTTTGCGATATGATATCCATAAAAGTCTATGGTGACGGGTTTTCCTTTCAATTTCGACATCGCTGTCGCATTGTAGTCATTGTTGCGAATACAGAAAAAGAAATTGTATTTCATTTCTGTTAAACGTCTAAATAGAAAACAAGTTTTTTATTCTTCCAAGTGAGCCTTTCAAAGAGAAATTGTAGAATTTTTCGAAGAAATGTTTAAATTTTATGAAATATTTACAAATATCATTTTATACGGATTCTTCTCCCCCCCCCCTTTTATACATTCATTTGGACTGCTGTATAGTAAGAATACTAATTAAATAATAAGACAAATTTTGAAGAGATTTTAAACAAATACATTTTTTTGAATCTTTCAAAGACATAATCTAATAAAGAATGATCTTCTTTGCATTAGATAGATTAGATACATATAAAGAACTGGAAGCTGATAAAGGGATTTGTTGTTTCTCGTTCTCATACAAATATTTAAATGTAATTTTAGGAAAGCCTTCATTATTTTTCGCTCTTTCCCTGTACTTCATTCAAATCGGTGCTCGTCTAGGTTGGAGGGGAAAAGTAAAATTTCCGTAGGATTAGCATTACGTTCTCGAATTCAAACTGGCAGATAGGCTATCAGTTTGGTTCTTTTTTACAAAAATAGCAAGAATTATCTATTGCCTTCACAGATGATTAAAAATTATTTCTCCAATATTGAAAGTTATTTCAAGAATATAATGTTAAAGTAGATGTCAAAAAAACTCGATACCATTACTTTGTTTTTTATCGATGTGCTTTTTGGGTCTCTTGGATTCATTTAAATTATTTATACATATTCATAAAAATGCGCTTACAAAAATAAACCCCGCAAATTATCAAAAATTTTTTTGCATTTGGAAGCGTTTAGAAATCGAAATACAACGTAACGCATGTCAGGTTGAAGATAATTTAATTTACGGAAGATAAGAAAAAATCTAATAAAAACGGGCAAAAAATTGTGCGTGTGCTTATGACCACACAATTAAAGTGAATACCTCTAATTTATTCTGGGCATCAGAATCCATTTGTTCAGATGTACTACGTTTTCTTTTACGACATTTTCGCATGCGGGTATTATTAGTTCCCTTTTTTCGTGCTTTTATCAGTGGATTTGTTTATATAATCAGTTTTCTGTAAATGACAAATATTTATATGTAAATTAATTTTGTAGATTATATTTATATAATATATATGTTTATATGATACTTGCACATTATCGCAACAATGACAACGTTCATGACAACTCGCCAAGTTGGCAATCCCGTTTTCCCATGAGTCGTAACCGCTGAATTGACAACCATGAGCTTCCTTTCATATAATATAGCCAATACTGTTTCGACAATATTGTAATACTGTGTGTATAACTTACATAACGCCGTATACTATGTAAGTCTAGGAAAACCTATACTCTAAAAGGCGTTTACTTTTTTAAAATTCGTAATTTTTCACAATTAATATGCTTTTACTTTCTCTTGAACTTTTAGATGTCACCATTAACATAAACCAAAATATTTACAACTTTCTCACCATTAATTTCTTTAAAATTTCGGATTTTAATTCTTTTTGCACATTTTTCGCTTAAATACTCTTTCTGTTGAATCAAAAAATAAATTCCATGTTTGGTTTTTCTTCTTATCTTCACTCTCACATAAAAAAAAATCTTTTTTTTTTCAATTCTTTTCGCTTTTTCTTCTCTCGTTCACTCGCTGGAGTTGAGCGGAAGTGGGCTTCTTGACAGTAGTAATTAAATAAGGAAAAATAAAATTTTACGGGAAAAAGTGTACACACGCACCTAAAGAGTTTCCATTTCAAAACTAAGCACACGACGCCGACCCGAGTGAACGTAACACGCCCTTGAACATCTGACGTTTAATTCACATTCCCTCTACAGCAAAACGCGACTAAAGCAGTTATCACTTCAAAAGGTTTTCTAGAAATTATTCATTATGATTAATGATTATGAATATACAGCGTTTTTTCACTATTCCTACTATTAGTTCACTTCTTTCACATTTATTTTATATATCTTGCTCAAATTTCCAATCATTAATAAAATACTTTCCATTCATCCATTTTCGTCATATTCAGATAATTCCTTCTGCAATCGTCACTTTTTGGGTTACGTTCCGCTCTCAAATAAGTAAAGTTTATTGAGCTCTTAAACAGTA
The DNA here is from genome assembly GCA_019973975.1 of Trichonephila clavata. Taxonomy (NCBI): domain Eukaryota; kingdom Metazoa; phylum Arthropoda; class Arachnida; order Araneae; family Nephilidae; genus Trichonephila; species Trichonephila clavata. Next base: position 60,087 of record BMAO01014204.1, read on the forward strand.
TACAACCAAAACATGTTAAATATTTCTTTGTTTTTTAATTTTTTTGTTTTAGCTAAAAAATTTAATTTTTATCTGTAGAATTTAAACAACGTAAAACCATATCACCAAGTCAATTGTGGATATTTGTAAAAATTAATTTCTACAAATAAAATTTTCACAAGATTCCTAAAATTTGCCTCAAATTTCAACCTAAAAGTGAAGGGAAAAGAAGAAAAAAACTTTTTTTCGCAAAGTTTGAAATGTGGACCGAAGAATGGCCAAGTTTGTGAAAATGCCGGGTTATCAAGAAAGGGATTAGAAAAAGAATAAGCACACACACAAGTGTTTCCTCAGAAAATATTGTACTGCACTTTTACATATTGTTTGCTTGAGAATACAACACAATAATGCTGAAATATCTTTAAACAATGCTTGCGCTTGATGAAGGCACACCCATATAGATGGTTTACCACATGAAAACTAAAAAAATACATAGTGTACAGTAATTTACTTGATAAGACACATCTCAGAAAAATGCTTTATGAAGGTATAAAACTGTAATGAAAATTAAATAGCCGACTCTGCAAAAAATGGCTACTTTTCTTTTAAAAAAAAACGCGTAATGCCTGGTTATCTTTTGTACTACAATCTGAGCTCTGCTGCACGTGTATTTTTTTCCCGACCTGCAAAGAGTTACTCGGATTGCCGGCTTATCGAGTGCCGATTTTTCGGGGTTCTACTGTATTTCTTAGAATTTATATTAGACTAGTAGATTATTAACTCTGAACATATTTTTAAAGTCGAAATACTAAAAGTTTCTTACCCGGTTCTCTCGGAGACTGTCCCCAACAATATTGGTTCTTCAAGACAGGGTCCAGTCCAGTCAGTGGTCTATTTGGTGCCGCATGCTATAAGTCACACAGATGAATCATAAATCGTTATGTCAGTCCGAAGCAAAAGACACAATCTTCACCTGAGGAACCGGGAAACACAAAAAGGCTACAGACAAATGGTCATGAAAGAGGCTACGTTGCAAGGTTACATGCAGAGATAATACAACACAAAACATGTAAGCTCCAACATGTTTGCTACAGGACTCTAGATAATAAGTGTTCGAATTGTCGAGAGTTTTGTAAGATAATTTCGAATTATTGCGTGTTGTAGTTTGGTCAGCCACAGATTTTACTTCGGAATATTGAGTATACCAAAACCTATTGTTTTAGTTCGAAATATCAAGAGCTTTTCTAGGGACTGAGCATATACTGCGAATTATCGAGTGGTTCGTATTATCGAAGATTTGAATTATCGAGAGTCGACTGTATATGCATTCAATAGCATATACTCAATTTTTATAAAATGCACCGATATTGATACGAAGCTCCTCATATGCTGGGTGTTACCGAATTCCACCGACGGATTCAGGGGGTGATTGTACGCAGCATGGAAACGACAAATCAGCTTAGAACATGAGGTTGTAAATCACGTTTAATTGGAGTAATTCGCAAAAATAGAATCTCCACGCACTCTCTGTACTCAAAATCTGCAAAGCGTTTTCATCATTACTTTCTGAAATAAATTTTAGAAGTTTTATTTTTTCCTCCTTCTGCATCTTCCACCTACCACACACACACATAAGCATAAAATTTGATAAAAAATGAAAAAAAAAATAAAGAAATTATTTGATGAAGTATCTAATTCTTAATCTAAATGAATTATTTTTAAAAAGCTATTTAGCAAACAAAACGGTTTAAATCTCATTAAAAAAAAGTAGATAGCGAATGAAAAATGAAATCAAAATACAAATTTAAGAAGAGTAATATGTAATTGCACAAATATTAGAGATAAATGTAATGCGATACTAATGGAACAGTAATTTGCTCATTTCTATTCGTTCGTTCACTTTATTAAAACTGATTATGTACTAAATTTCTCCTTTCTTCTTTAAAAAAAATTAATCCAAAGATTGACCGAATCATTACACAATAATTTTCAGTAAATGGAAATAACTTATGCAAAACATTCATGAATCAACTATCATCAATTAATGTCTTCATTAAATGTAGCATCATGGTTTTTCAATAAAGCTAAAATTATTCATTAAAAGTAATTTGTCCACTTACAAAGCTGTAATTTTCCATATTCAATCAATTTAAACGCACAATTACAACGACAAAATAGTATGAAAGTTGAATCATGCATAATTAATTGCTTAAATTGCTGTAAATAATTTTAGAAATGTATAGTGTGGAGAATTATTTTCACTTAATCATTTTGAAAAGTTTGAAAAAAAATTCGTAAATGGAGAAATTCAGCAGAGGTTTACACACAGCAGACACATATATCCGTAACACTTATATTTGCGTAAAATATTTGCCAAATAATGTAGAAATATTTTTAAATTCTCTTTTAATCCCAATACATTTAGTTTCAGTCATATATAATCCTTGAATGTTCTGGTTAATTAACTATTTACTAACGTCGAAGCAACGCGAGGTTCATTTGCGAGGACGTCGAGATTATGAACCTTGTGACGCACTATACGCGTCCTTCCATTAACCCTCTTGGGAAATCTTTGGCTCTGAATATCAACAACCCTTTCTGAAGAAGAAACCGTGATATGCAGATTAGGTCTATTATATATAGTATAGGTTTGCTTGCTAGTGGATTAGTTAGATAGCAGATATATATATATATAGAGAGAGAGATAGAAGAAAATTGATGTTTAATTAAAGTTACCAAGAGACTGAAATATTAAGAAGTAGAAGATAGAAAGACTATCTACAGTTCAGGTATAAGCCATATTGATAGCGCATTTTGGTATTTAAATTAAACAGATTTAAGTGAGAATTGGTCACATAGCTACTGTGTAAATCATTTATTAAGGTAGAAGATTAATTCATATAAGGTGGGTCAATTTATTAGAAATATTTTCCGTAGACACGATTCTCATTACAAAAATCCTACCCTCTACTTGGAAACATCTCATTTAATCTGATTAATTGATTTGTGTTTGAGTTAATTTGTATGCTGAATAAATAATTACAAAATATAATGTCGAGTTGTCCTTCACTTCACCCCACACTTTTAGATGGATCCGAGAATAATATTAGGGGGTTACAACTTCAGTCAAGTAACGAGGAGGACAGCTGAGATGCCCTTCCATCTTCAAACTACCAAAGCATGAGAAAACATTGGGACATGACAGATTTCACGTGCATTAACCCTTCTTCACGGTAGGCTTCAGTGGCACCAGGGATCGAACTCATGAAAAGCCGTCCACGAGCTTATAACGATAACCACCAGACGACCGCAGTCACATATTGACGACGACCCTCGTCATTTTATAACTCGATCAAGTGTAAAAGACGCTGACTGAGATGGCACCTCTTTCTCGAAATTTCTGTAACACAAATTTATGGGGATTTTGGACCTCGTCAAGCCTAAGAGCCAGGACTTCTAGGACCTTTTAGGACTTAAACCCACCATTTGAAGAAAATACCACCCACAAGCTCAAATCCTGACAACTTTGCTAACACAAATGAGATTTTAGAAGAATGGAACTTCCATAAAACGGTGCAGACTAATATCAGACAGTGATAGCGAAAATTATAAATATAAAGCTACTTACATTCTTTTTCATTAAAATGAATTAAAGCTTGAATACACGTATTTGTTAATCTTTATAAACGTTTCCACACAGGGGTTTTAGTTTGCTTTCTGCTCGTTGATTTGATGCTATACTGTTTAAGAAAGTTACGTGGAAATAGCTTTTCATATTTAGTAATATATGTTATTTTCTGCAAAGTACATCCTCCGCATAAAGAAGACCTGATAGGAATCAGTTGTAAGCGAATAACTTTAATTAAGAGACATAAAAGCCTTTATTTGTAGGATTGACAGTGAATCAATAATTTGTTCCTTGTATCAGGCTGCATTTTAGCATTTGCAGGCACAGAAAGTCCCTAAATGTAAGAGCCATTTCATGGTGGCACCATCTAGTGGCGGCTCTGTTACCAAATTTGGACCCTTGAATTAATTTTTAATTCAAGCTCTCGTTGGATGCTAAATATTGCCGTGATTTAATTTTCCCGAGAGTACCAGAGCCAAATTGATACTCAAGGGATCTTATCCATGCCATAAAATTACATGACATGCGTGCCCACGATTTTCACATCCAGAATATCTATTGACTCCAGCCGGAGTCGAACCCGCAACCTTAAAGAGCGGGCAGGCAATCTCTAAAGAGCAGGAGTCGACATGAATCGATTATTTAAAAATGGATTCACACACAAAGAGTTTAATAACAGATTCCAAATTCTGTCAATAAAGTCTAAAATAAACTTCCATTTACTGAACGCTGCAAGTGGACACAAATTTATTATAACATAATACGAGAGAGTATGCTATACCCGATTCCCGGCGTCCATCAATAGAAGTGACGTGGTGCGCTTATCAGGTAGGACAGAACCCGGGGCTTTTGGATCCGAAACCGAGTAACTTAACCACAGCACCAAAATGATCACCATGATGCAGAGGTTGTTACTGGCTTTTATAGATTATACCACTACACACTCCCCTAACAGTCAGTTGGTTAGGCGAACGAACGATATATTGTTAATGGGAGTGGTCAGTTTTATTTTTCTGTGTTGGATGAGTTACGTCACGTTGACGAATTTTTTTCCCTTCATTGATCTTTTTTTTTGCGGGTAGATGGCGCCACGACAGATAAGAGTCACCAAATGATGTGGTGCGCTTATCCGGTAGAACAGAACCCGGGACCTTTGGATCCGAAACCGAGTAACTTAACCACTACACCAAAATGATCATCATGGTGTGGAGGTTACTAGCTTATATAGATTATATCGCTACAGAAGTATATGAACTACAAAGAGAATATAATGAGTTACTCAACCCGCTCAAGTATCTTTTTTCAGATCTTCCAGTTATTCCGCAACATTATATTTTTCTGAATCTTCTCAAGTTTTCCGGACAGAGGATTACCAAAGTTCCCAGACGGAAAAAAGTTTCGCCTTTCCGTTCTTTTTTTATCCTTCGTTGTTATACGCGCGGGTAAATTGAAAGAAACAACGCTTTTCATTTGGTTTCGTTAATAAAAAAATAATTGTTTTTGTGACAGTATGTAAGGTTATCCAAAAAAAATATACAAAGATAAAGGACTTTTCCTGATTTTTAGTATTTTTCTTAAATTTGTAATATACGATAAAATAAGTAGAATTTAGTGTTAAATCTAGGACGTTTTAATTAAAGAAACAAATGGTTCGTGTATTTCAGGAACTTTGAAACTTAATAGCAAAGTGATGTAAATCATTTTCGAAACGATCATTTTATTGTGTTGGAATAAAAGTAATTTTATTCAGAAAAATAAAACAATACGTATGAAAAAAAGCATAAAATTATGTGATAGAATATAAGCTAATAAGCCTTATTTGTATAACTTGTTTTTTTAAAACAAAATATTTAATCAAAATAACTTATTATAACTATAACACTAATATAAATATAAATAAGTATTTACTTATTAGATGAATGCTGATTTTCTTATTAGAATCATGAAGGTGATTTTTCAAATTTAATAACCCGAGTCATCCATTTTTATTCTTGCAACACACACATTCACAACATATTAAACATGTCTTCACTTCTCCATACTTTGGTTCGAATATCGTTTTTAGCGCTGAGGATCTTTCACGTAGAAAAGTGAAGTGACGTTTCCCACGATGAACATAAATAAACTTCAAGTTCTCATATTTTCAGGAGAATGAGAAAATGTATCCTTATTTGAAAAAATTAACGAATATCCATTGAACTTATACAAAAAGTTACAAAGTCCCTTAAATTCAGTAATAATATGCATGATGTTTCGTAAAGAAGTCTACAGAAATATACACTTTTCTGATTCTGTAAAACAGTAACAGAGGCACGCAACAACTCAGTAATCCATAAGGTAGATGCGCTCTGAAACTTAGTCTCGCCTCTGACGGAAGTGACGCAGGCAATAGCCACACAGTTCAACACGTGCGAGATACTCCTAAATCAGTGACGTAACGTACACCCCTGCACTGCGGGGGGGGGAGGCTTCTAAGGAGCCCAAAGTCTGACCTGACGCCATTAACGTAGATTTTCTCAAAATTTGCTTTGCCTATTTTAAAATCGAATTCATAAGCGAATTTCCAATTGGCGATCAAAAGTCATTAAAAATCAAAACTTGAATACGCTTTTTGATGTCTTTGATCCAATAACCAAATCAATAAACATCTTTTTTATTTGCTGTAATCCCCGTGACGAGAGAGAGATACTTTTCTTCCACGGGTTTTTTTTAAACCTAAATTACTGACAGATAAAACAAAAATCAGACTGAGATTCAGATAAAATGCTAGGAAGATATAAAAATTCATCGCTGTTATTATTACAGTATACCTTACATTAACTGTAGGGAGGGAAAAAAGATATGATTTATTTTTCAAGAGAAGCAACGAATCACCGTCTTTAGTCCTACCCCTCCCCCATGTATTTCATTTTCATTTAGCGAAGTCGTAAATAACATAGATCTGTTATGCTTTTTTCAAGAAAAATAATATTACGATACTTGGAAAAGCACAGAAAGGATTATAAATGAAAATTTGGTCTAGATTTATTAGTAATCAATCAAATGAAGCATAATGAGAGAAGAAAGCATAATGGAATGTAACAGTTTTTTCTTTCTTTCTTCATGAAATCATTTTTGCACCATACAAAGAACTCTCCTTATTAAAAGTTGCGGTATTTATGCTAGAATTTAAACAAACTTTAGATCAAGCTTATCCCAGGATGCAGAAACCAAGAATAAGGTAAGTGTTACTTTTTTTTCTTTCGTTAGAATTTCACATCGAAAATTATTTTACAGTGTTCGTCGTTCACAGTGTCTAAGTGTTCGTTTTTATTTAAGTTACCAGATTATCTGTCGTTAGATTTCCCATTTTTATGAATATTATAAATACTCTCTAATACTATTACCCCCTTCGGGGTTGTTATCATAATATTTTATTTACTTTCTAATGCTGATGATTATGACTTTGACATTTAATTACAGATATCAACGCAAACGGAGTCGCGGGTAAAAGCTAGTAAAATATAATATTCAAATCCCGGTTTAAATTTTCTTTTCCTTGTTAATGTAAGCAGTAGTAGGTGAACGCAGACATTCTCCAGCAAGTGTATATATACATGAGATCCGGCTTGGGCCCAAGACCTGACCTTGCGGGGTGGCCCAATTATTTTCCGTTACGCCATCGCCCTAAATATTATCTGCTAAATATTAAAAGAAAATGTTCGGCCCCTTTTTTTTTCACGTACAATTTAAAACAGAAGCTATATTTTGGATGTGTTAATACTATGATTGATGCCCCAGTAGTAAGACGACATTGATATCTTTATTCTCTAATTGAATGGTGCATCTCTACACAGGTCGGACTAAGTACGAGATTAACTCGAAGAATATCTCCCTCCCCGATGGATTGGACGACTGCGGACTACAACATGCCACTCACCCAATGGACATCCAGAAGTCCTGTCTTAACACCTTCTGATTTCTTCCTTTTGGGGTACGTAAGGGACACGATATTTGTCCCTTCCCTTTCTCTAGATTTAGCGGAACTTCAGCAACGTATTAAGCCACTATTGATGGACTTGATTCAGATACCTTAACGCGCGTTTGGGAGGAAATAGATCACTGGCTTAATGTGTCTTGTGTGACTAAGGTTTCACACACAGAACATCTATGATTGTCTCCAACAAAATTTTAAATTTTCCCGAACAATTCTGTCACAAGTATCTTACATTGTTCCTGATTTATGGTCCATTGAAACTGTATACTTATTTATGAATCATCCTTTATTATAAAACTGTTTGAGTTGAATGATTCTTTATTTATTAAAATTACCTTTAGAACCTACACAAGAGATATTTGTGACGGACCTGGCTGTTTTGACAATGCCGATGAAATGACGAAGACAACACATGAGCTAGAGCTTCACTGACAAAATTTCCCCATCACTCCACCATGAAGACTTCGAGCTTCGACATGAAATATACATCCCCTCCTCTGCACGAAGGGCTTTCAGTGGCACCACGACTCGATAGAAACAGCGTCGACAACGATTTGGGGACCAAATACTGTTTGGGACAATATGTAACAGTGTATTTGAAAATAGAAGATATGTGAATTATATTGATAAGCAACTGATATACCATTGATACCAAAATTAAATCAATATATACCGATTACCTTGGTTTAACATGATTAAGATTATTTATTCCATTACAATTTTCGCTCTTAGAAACTGACCTCAGCTTAACTTGGGAAATTCCAATATGCATGTCAGAACCGAAACGTTTCTGGGGTTTTATTTAATATTTCCGAAGAGTTTTATTGAGCTTCAAACTTAATGCATTTATTACATTACAAAAACTATTTTGTTATATTCAAATAAAGAGAATATTTTCTCTAAAGGAAAGATTTTTAAAAAAATGTGCTTACTTATCTTGTGTGCTGCGACCTTCTCCCAATATTACAAACGCTATCCATTGAGCTTTAAAACTTTGGAACAATCTCAATGGTTTGTGTTTAAACATTTAATTCATTAATTGGTTAGGCGGTGGTAGCCAAGTGGTTAAGGTCAGGAATTTGTGACCGGAGTGTCATAGGTTTGAGTCCTGGTGCCTCTAAAGCCTCGCACACTCGCCGATGCACACTAAATTAATCTCCAACAAGATGCTCAATGTCCTTCCGTGGGTGTGGTGTGATAGTTAGGAGAGGGAGTACTTGCTCAGCTGTTGTCCTCGACACGTTTGCACGGTTGAAGATGAGGAGCTTCGTCGCCCATAGCCGACATGTTGCTTTATTCTATGACGTAAATATAATTCACTCACAATTGGTTAACTTAGTAGTAAAAGAAATTCCGGAAAAAAGAATCAGGGGGACGAGTTTTTCCGCTTCCTAACCATTGACAGCAGAAAAATAAATAACACAATTACTAACAGAAGGGATAAAATCGAAACTCAGTTAGCTAACTTCTCAGGGATGTTTTTCTCCCCAGAAAGGATTCTGTCTTTAATACATTTCTGTCATTTCTTTTCATCTCGTGTTGCTCAAGTTTCGAATGCTCAAGACGAAACCGGACAGTCCCCCTGGGATTCTCCGATATTTTCTTCCGTCTGTGACCACAGACAAGTTGACAGCTGCAACAAAAATTGTTTTCGGTCCCTGATAATTCGGTTGACGAAAATATTAAGAAACTGCTTTATCAAAAAGATTTATCCTAATATACAGAGAAATTTTGAAAAAAATCCATGAATTAGACTTTTTTTTTCTTATTCAAAATAATTTATAATTTGATTGCGAAATTTTTTCTTCCAGTTTAACTCTTGTAACATTTTACCAAATTGACTTACTTTACATTGACCATTATAAATCATTACTATCTAATTAGCATATTACATTGATATTTTAATTATATCATATTTTATAATAAAAATAATTGTTTAAACATAAAAATGCATAGTAGAAAAATTAAGTATTTTCTACGTTAAGTTTTTACTAACTATTTTTTATTTGATAACATTCGCATAAAAACTTCTATTTCTAGCAAACATTTTAAAGGTATTAGAGAAATAATTCTTATCTACAAAGAAAAAGGTTAATATTTTCCTCAAAATTTATATTCTGTCCATACTTTAAATGTCCGTATGACTTCCACCAAATACCCCAAACCATTTTTCTGATTAAGATTTATTCGTCTAAAATTTCACTGTTTTAACACCAGTACACATTAAATACTGACACTGAGATGACCGATGAATCTCAATGATTGACTTAGTGATTGAATATTAACGTCATACTGTTCAACTACACGAGGGCTTTCCGCTGAATTTGAGGGTTCATGGAAAATTTCAAGAGTCTGGATAAAACATTATTATCTTTAAATTATAGTGGATGGTAAAAACAACATTACTTATATTTTCATGTAAATGGTATACAGGAGAAACGGATTTCTTTCTTCTTTATATAATTCAGGGGCGGGGGTAGGGGGAATAGCATGCCAATAAATATTAAAACTCAAAACAATCTTTCTTATTGGTACTTATTTAATTCTAAACTATACAATATCGAATATCAAGAATTAATTATGTCTTCCTTGCTGAAGAAGTAATAAAATATATTCGAAAGATTATTTAAAAAATGCATCCTATTTCTTTAGCTTGAGTGTGTGTTCATTTAATTATTAACGTTGACCCTTGAAGCTACACGAGGACTATTGATGATGTACTTCATAATCTACAGACATGGTCAAATTAAAAAGGACAACACATGAGCTGGTATCCAATCCCCACAAATTCCACACCTCACCAGCGTGAAGACTTTTAGCTTAGACGTACACTATCTACCATTAAGTAATTGGGCACATGTGATGAAAGAGATAAACAAAGTTAATTCATATTCACTAGTTGTTAGAGCCACCACTTGAGGTAATTACAGCCTTAACACTCCCGGATAAGCTTTCTACAAGTGTTTGTATGATGGACTATGCTACTTTCTTCCACTCGACTTGGAGAAGGCTTGAAAGTTCTTTCTCCCATTCTGGACGGTTGCTGCACCCGCACCACATCATCGGTGATGGTGACCGAGTAGGCCAGTCCAGTCGGTTTATCCTATTGTCATCATTCCAATCCATAGTGGATCTCGCAGCATCGCAAGTGGCGTTGACATCCTTGAAGAAATAGTAATCCAACTCGTAATATTGCCACAAGGTAAAAAGTACATTTTTGTTCAGAATAGTGGAGGCGGAGTCGGTGTTGAGAATACCAAGAATTGGGATCAAAGGTCCCAATCCCTACGACGAAAAACAACCCCCCCCCAGACCATAATTTCAGCTCCACCAACTTTTACTGTAGGCAAAACCCATTCTGGAAAAAGGCGTTCTCCAGGAATACGACCACCCCAAACTTTGCCATTGGATTTGTACAGATTGAACCTTGATTCATCACTCCAGTGAGCCTGTTTCCACTCATCTACGGTCCAATTTCGAAGTGTCTTGCACCAACTCAACCGAGCAGCACGGTTGGTTTTTGTAATCAAAGTCTTATAGGTAGCGGAACAACCATTAGAACCAAGTAAATGTGCTTCCTTGCTGATGGTTCTTACCGAAAGATCAGTCCCGGATCCTTGTTGGAACTCCTGGAGTAGGTGGCCATCAATTTGGGGTGGTTTTTTCGAATTTCTTTGGATAACACTTGTCGGTCTCTTAGTTTCGGGGGTCAGCTGTGTCGAAACACATTCCGACAATCACATATCACCTTCCATTTATTAATCACAAAAGCCACTCACGATTTTGCAAATGTTTAACTCACTAGATAAGAATCGGCCATTTCTATGATATCCGACAACTACGCCCTTCTCGAAGTCAGACATCTCTGAATTTCGTGACATCATGCATGTGACTATTACCAATGCTGTTCCTACACTATATGAGTACAGAAGGCGTGACGTAGATCAGGATTGTACATATTCACATTTGCATGCGTGTCCAAACACTTATTGATAGATAGCGTATTTTACGTTCATTAACAGGTTCATACAGTGGGTCATTAGTAACATTAGAACTTGAACTGAAGACTCGATATGAAAAACGTCGGGCACGAACTTAGGACCACGATCACGCCACAATATTTCGTTCGAAAACTCATAGTGAATACTTCATAAATGAGAATACATGTTTTTATTAATTTCTTTTTTTAAATACAGTTGTTATTGTTATGGAACGTTTCGTTCTATAGCATTAAAGTATGAAAATTTGCTGTAAAGAATTCGAAGAATAATATTTTATTCCATTAGGTTTAGCTGCGCTCACATCAAAACATTGCAACTAGTCTGATGCCAAAATACGGAATGTTGCCAATCCGGTAAACTGAAGAATGTTACAAGGAAATTGCTTTCGAATTTACAATATAAATACACACTATAAATATAAATACTAGTTTACATAAAATACAAATTCCTAATATTACAAATGCATAAATATAAAGTTGTAAAATTCATTTTAAAAATTAATTATTTTATAAATTATAATGTTCTATAATTTTATTAAATTTGTTTGTTTATTAACTCATTTGGCTTTGGCGGCCATAAGTTGGCAACGAGATGAATAATATTTGTCTCAACATTATCAATGAAAAAAATGTCCAATACACTTCATCAGTGAGTGAGAGAATATTAACGTCGCACTGATTAGCAACACGAGGGCTTTTGGCGACGGTCCACGTAATTCTGAACCATGGTCAAGTGACGCGTACGACACCCTGAGCGGGTACCCCCCCCTCTCCTAATTCCAACGGGAGGACGTTTGAGCTCTCGACAGATTTAACGTGCATCTCTACCCCTACACGGCGGGTCTTTAGTGGTACTAGGATCGAACTCATGACACGCTAGCCATGATCTACACACGATCAGAGATCCAGACCCTAAGACCCTTCATCTCCACGAACACACCTCTAATATTAATTTTCTTCCTGGTAGATATAAAAAAATATCCAGTAAAATGAATCCCCTTAATATTTATTTTAATACAAACTAAAACTGTATAAAAGTTTCTATTATTATAGGAACTTGGAACACGCAAGAAATTTACAGGAATTGATCAGGTTTATTTTTCGAAATGTAATTCAAATTTATTATTTTAAAGAAAATATAGCAATATAGATTGTAATTTAAAGACCAATTTTTTTTTCTATCTCCAAAGATAAAGTGAAATAATTTCCTAGTATTTTTTGAGACACGTCATTTCATGGAAATAAGAAATCTAGTTATTTTAAAATGTGTTTCAGAATTTTTTTCTATTTGCTCATCTAGGTATTTTTTTTCTAAAGAAATTCTAAAATTTCCTGAACGAAACCAGATCGTCTCTAGAGTGTTCACCTGATATTTTCATCTATCTGCTACAGACGCGGAGAAAATAACCTTTATTTCACTTTAGACGAGCTGTCTGAAAAATATGTTTTAAACTTTTAAAGCCTCTTTTTCATTTCATGCCTTTTCTTATCTAAAAGAGGGTAGAAAGCGAGATTTGGGGGGTGAATCACACAATCCCAGACACTCGATGAAAATGACAAAACAATTTAATTTTAATCGCGAAAATTCAGTAAACCTTCTAAAAATTCTTCAAGGGGGAAGTAAAAAAACCACATAAAATGTTTTATTTAAAAAAATATATATGTAGTAAAATAAGAAAAATAAAACTAACAATATTTTTTTCTGTTCTGATTTAATACATACTATCAAAAATATTGCTAACAGGAAGCATCTGTGTGTTTTTCTTTAAAGTTCATATAAAAAAATAGTTCGGCATTGAGAAAGTGGAAATTTGGAGACAAACACCATGATTTAATCAAGGGTTAAGTCACGGGAACAACACCTGAAGTGTGGCATCTTTCTCTCCAAACTTCCACACCACGCCAACGTGATGACTTTGAACCTTCGCATATTTAATATGCATCAACACCTTTAAACCATAGGTCTTCAAGACTCAGAACTGACTACTCAACAACGCTGATCACGAGTTCGCAACCATCACCACTTTGCTACCGCAGCTCCCAAACATATAGTCCGATCTTCATTTTTTGTACGTAAGCAAATTGTACTCCAGATGTGGTTTGGTGCACGATGTGGTTTGGTAAGAAATTACACACACCTATAAGGTGTGTGTGTAATTTCTTAAAAACTGCTATTATTAGTTCACTCTCTCCCTATATATATATATATAGTATAATAAAATGAAATAAAATAGTAAGACAAAATTGTACAACCCACAAAGCTAAGAGATAGAAACCGGATTCTAAGAAACATAACTAGAAAAAAATGGTGAAATGCATAACAGGAAACAGAGGTAAAACTTTTAAAACGGAAGAAACCAAAAGAGTCTATGAACTAAAAAGGAGACATTATGATTTCTTAAGATATATATATATATAATTTTAATTCAATAATTAAATTAAAAATGAATGAATAATAAATAAAAATAGTCCAACAGGATATATAGAAAGGAAAATCGTTCGTTATGCCTCTGTAGCGCAATGGATATCGCATCAGACTTCTAATCCAAAGGTCTTGATTTCGAATCCCATCTTGGATGGTCTAATTTCTTAGAATGTGATTTTTTTCACCGTACTTTTTTTTAGAATAATTATATTTAATTAATGAATAAAGAGTAACAAACAACCAAATAATATTCCAACACCATAAATAGAAAGGAGAATGAAAAATTACAAGGAAAATCGCTTTCTATTTTGTCACTTAATATTATGATTCTGTCATATGTATATACATATTTATATTAATTGTAACTATTTAATGAAAAATAAATAAAATAAAACTTTCTTTTTTCAACTGAGTAGGAATTGGATTAATTTTTTTATGTATATATTACTTGTTTTCCTTCAAAAGATGTCAGCCGGTGGCAGAGCGCCGATGAGAGAAGAAGTTTGAATTCAGTCGTAGTACTTTAGTCCGTGATAAAATGACAATATATATATATATATATAATACGACTACTGCATTAAATTTTGTGCAAACTTAAATTATTTTATTAATTTTTTGAATATTTCTCTACTCTGAAAATGCCTAAAGCAATCAGAGAACACACAGAACCGCGAGCGATATTAGAGACGTTGAGAGAAAATTCTGCGGTAACCAAAAATAACGATTTTGAAAGATGTTATTAGAATTGTTGTATCCCTACACGAGAACTATTTTATGAATAAAGGCTACATGTGTTTGACCAACCGTATAATTTTCAATCAAGGCCAAGTATCAAAGGTATTATCTGTACTGTCACCTTTTTAATTTTGGTACCATGTTGCACGCAGCAATACACTGAAGACGGTGGAACCAAGAGTCGAGCTTTGACTATATTCGTCCATCAAGTTTGGAATCTTAACCACGGAAAATTCCACTCTCCACAAACTGAATACACATCACTCCCATACTTTACGGAGGATGTAATTGCACAACACTGCTGTTGAAACAGCGCCATCAATTTCTTTTTCTAAAAACATAGATTCATTTCATTGAGCGACCCTTTCCTAACCAGAAAAAAAAGGAAAAACCAAATATATACCTATTTCAAGTTATAAAAACCAATCGAGTAATAAAATTTCTCACGTTTCAGTACTAAAATGAAAACTTTATAATGTGTTTTTAAGTATCCTCTTTAAAACATTTGATGCATTAAAGGGACACAGTGCGATTCAACTGACAAAAATCGGTCAAAAAATCACGATCAACTTAAAACACGCAGAATTATGATAACTTTTGAATTCGTTTGCATTCACATCCCTATGGCAACTTAAAACTATATAGCCTGACGCATATCAGAAAGATAAAATAACTAGTTTATCTTCATTTAAAATGCTAAGACTTTTTCTATTGTGCCTAACACTTGGAATTATTTTTCTCTTGTTGCTAATAGTACATGAAATAAAAGCTGGTATGCATTTTTCAATCAAAGCTATACTTATTTTTTTTAAAAAGAATAATTGAATTTAGAATTTACACATTTTTAAGGAATTTTCAATCAGCATTCATAAAAAGAAGTATTGTACGAATAGCAATCATGTTATCGCACAACCCATACCAAATCTTGTTATACATAGTTGGACGTACTTGTAAATCAAATTTCATGAATGTACGTCAATTTTTGTAGGAGTATCATTTTAAAATCACTTCACAGATTTTAAGTTTTTTCCTTAAAAAATTTAATGAATTTTTATGAAATTTTGAGCACAAAATCTGTTTTACATAATATATACGCATAAGAGGCAAACAGAAAAAAAATTTTGAAAATCCTTCAATTAAAATTTTTTGCTTAAATCGTACCATGTCCCCTTAATGTAAGTTTCCTCTCTAAAAGTATTTGTGGCACAGATGTGATCAAGAAAACTTATAGGTACATGATCCCACGTACACAAAATAGACCATTGAATAACAAGACCAGAAGGGGGGAAGAATCAAAGAAAAGGGCTTTTTTCTTCCTCCTCGTTTCGGACCCGACAACGAAAGCAATTCCATCACGTTCTTCGGTGGAAGTGTCAGGAGTGTAAAGAGCAAAATCAAGTTATCCAACTCCACTCGAATCTTCTTCCTTCGGTAAAATCCCTCTTCAGAATACTTTCTCGAGTTTCTTGATTCTCCCGGACGGAGCCACATTGTCCCCGGAGGCTGTATCCGGTGGGTCCGCAATTTTCTCTTGCATGGGTGTTATTCGAAAGCTACACTCGGATTACATTTGTTTTAAGAAAATGGCTAAGAATTCATCGGACCTTCACTTTTATTCCATAAGAAATTTGTATCAAGTAATTTTGCAATGGAACCTTACCTCAGGGTGTTAACTTTTTCTGGAGGGCTGAATATATAAACAATATTCAAATACATATAACTCTTTTAAATTAAAATTAAATAATTCGAATCTTTTACACATTAATAAAAAAGGAATGAGGCTTCAGAAAAGTGTAAAATGTTTAAAACATAATCATAATTTAAAAATTATAAGCATACGAAAATAATAATATTTCTTATAAAAAAGTTCTTAAGTTTTACTGCGCGCACGATATTTTCTAAAATAGTAGCCTTTGATGCATAAAACTTTATAGAATTATAAAATGTATCATACGCTTTAAGGCCTGGTAAACTAAGAATAATATGTCTTTTGTATTTCAAAATATTTCAAAAATATTGAAAAAATTTTAAAAATTTTGAATATAATTTTTTTATTTTTAAAAAATATAATTTATTATTCTATTTATTTAAATTTACTACGGTGTAATAAGGATACATTTAACTTTAAAAATCCACTTATTGCTAGTAATTAAAGCTAATACTTTTGAAAATAGCATGCGCGCAGTAAAACTTAATATTTCTTATAAAAAAATTCCTATTTTCATATGCTTATAATTTTTACAATTATGATTATATTTTAAACATTTTAAACTTTTCTGAATCCTTATTCCTTTATAAATAATGTGTAAAAGATTCGAATTATTTAATTTAAATTTAAAAGAGTTATATGTACTTAAATATTGTTTATATTTTCAGCCCTCCAGAAAAAGTTAACACCCCTGAGACCCCTTAACTCGATCTGTCCATGTCTCAGAATGAGAGTTTTGCAAGTCTTTGTCGACATCAATCTTTTTTAACTGATATACCATGTTCAAAAAATTATAAAAAGAACTTTATTATATGTTTTCATCCCTTTATTATTTCACCAACGAGTATTTTCAACAAAATTTCATAACAGTACTAGAGGTCACGGTAGCCAAGTCGTTATGAACACAAACTTGTGTCCGGCGTACTAGTACCACTGAACATCAGGCGTGTAGAGGAGCTGATAAACGTTAAAAATTGTCGAGGCTCAAAGTCTTTCCGGTAGTGTGGTATTTAGGAGAGGGTGGTGCCACAGCTCAGGTGTTGTCCTCTTTCCCTGACAGATATTCAAATTTAGAAAGTCCATCGCCAATAGACTTCTTCTTGCTTTATAGCGAGACATTAATAAACTCTCATTCATTCCAAAAGCATTTTATTAGAAAAAGGTTTGACAGATAAACATTTAACTTCACTTCGCACAATCAGTACATCCCAGATCAAAGATCATCAAATGATGAAGAAACTTTAGAAGTACAATTACAGCTTCGTTCTTCGCATTAGTATTAAAATATTTACAAAACATGCTCCTTTTCTTTTCTATATTGCGTATGGTTTGAACGCATCTTAGAACTTGTATCAGAAAAAAATTCCTAGAACGCTAGAACAACAGCGCAACTCAATTATGCAAATAAATAATAATGTTCCATCTCTTCTATCTCATTTTATTTTATTCTATTGGCAAAATATGCAAAAATATTGAAACTGAAAAAGAAAATCTACGTTTAACAAGATAATTTGAGTTAATATTTTATCCATCTGTCGATGTAATTTACACGGGATCAGGGATTCAAGAAGGAACTGAAAAGTAGAATCAAATATTTAAGAATTTTACGGCAGTTGCGAAGCTTCTCTCGATAACTGTTTCATCACCATTTGACCACCTTGACATATTTTCCCCATTTGAAATTTTTGTGCAAGAAATGAGAAATTTTCGCACTTGGGGAGCGTTGTTGGTTGAGATTGATAATATAGTCACCTTCCAACGGATACATAATAGTCGTGGGTGGCAATGTATCGTCAGAGAAGAGTGAGAAAAGCACATTCACTCATTTGATGTACAAAATATATTTTATTTTAAATTTGATATCAGTTTTTAAAATTTAATGGGAAGAATTTCATTCTTAAAAAGTGCAAACACAGCTATATCTTCTAATGGCTAAAATTGATTTTTTTTCCATTTATCTCACGATTACAAACTATTTTAGAAGAAATTGTCTTCCAATTGTGACGAGACACTTAACTTAAATCATTAAATTTATTCAACCCGTTAATTGAAAGTTTAAGAGGATTCAAATATGTTTCAATTGTCCGTAATTTCCAAGGCACGAGAAACACCTAAGTAGCTATCCACTCTCACTTCCCTCCCTCCGATCACACTTCATTGCGCTTCTCCAACTGATTTCAACCTCGAAACGATTCTCCTAATCTCTACTGTCTCTTCCCAAAGCAATGGTTCATTTCCGGCGCATCTGCTCTTCAAGGGACAACGGCGTGAAATAGTAACTCTTCGGCCTCTCTTTCTCACTGGTTGTGGTTTCAAACTTTCGGAACACTTCGCGAGAATCACAGCAATTTAAAGGGGTAGGTTCATGAACTTCGGCCCCAAACACATTTTTTAATTTTCCCCATTTTAATAAAATATGAATTTCTGCGCTTTTAATGGTGCAAAAATTGTCATTCTACGTGCAGTAGAAGTATTTTTAATAATTTTTTGAAAATGTTTTACCACCTGTTAAAGTCTACGAAATCCATTACTAAAATCCATTTTTCTCAAAACTACCATTTTTACCATATAAGGAACATTTGTTCCTAAACTACTGCATTTAACAGCTTATAACTTTGCATAATTAATAATTACACTCTAATACATATTTTAATCGACGGATTTTTTCAAAAAAATATTTTGATTTAATTTATAGCATTAAACATCATGAAATTTCACTGTTTTAGAAAAAAAAAAAGATTTGTACATTTTTTTTTTAAATAACTAGGCATCCTATTTATAAAATCTCTTTTTAAAGTATGTATTATAGTTCAAAGAATATTCAGTAAAAAATTGGAAATTTTTATTTAATCGAATGCTTATAAATGTTCCTTAAAAATACCTATTTTTAACATTACTGAGATACATATCCTGTTTCGGGAACCTACCCTCTTAAAGATGAAGGTTCTTGTACTGAATAGAATAGGTTCCGAGTTTCCCAACCGGCGTCCACAATAAAAAAAAATTTCATTTTACAATCCTTTTTATGTGAACAAATTTCGTAATAAACTATAAATAAAATAATTTAATATTATGAATAATATAGAGTAACTGAACAATCCAGAAATTAAGAGATCAGAGAAGAAACTCTTATTTTCTTTTCCCTCATAATCTTATTTTGTAAAATGTGGAATCGAGTAAGACAGTTAACAAAAATAAATCCTAAAACCAACCGTGCCGTAGTAGAAAGTTATGTCATCCAAACTTAAGAAAAAAAATTGTGGCCCGATATTAATGTCCCAATAATTTTAAAGCATGTGCCGAAAGGATTTCATTATTTGGTCCTAACTATTGAACCAGGAATAAATTTATTAATGATGTTTGAAACAGTTTTCACTGTTTCTGTAATTAAAAATGCAGTTGAGTTTTATCAATTAAAATTTTAATATTATGTTTGAATTGTGCAATTATATTTTATTAAATTACAAAAATAAATATTCCTTCTGAAATTCTACAATTGTGTAATTATTACCTTTTGCATCCAACATATAAATATTTCATGAGGAATACTACACAGGAGTTTGCCTAGTTAAAAGCTAGGATTCAGGTAATCTAGCAATAAAAAGGATTGTAAACTCCTGATATAGTTCTTATAAATGCTGTTGTGGCCCCTCAGTTGCTTGTTGATTTGGATGCACTGAATTAAGATACATTTTAATAAAATCAACACCTTTATTCCTCGTATCAATTTACTATCAAATCTTCGCTTAACCAAAGAGAACGGTCAACTTAATTACTAACCTATAGATATTTATAGCGATTAATTTTATCATTTAACTCACGTATAATTCCATAGCACAGATGATTTTTCTGATTTAGAAGATGTGGTACTGATCTCCTATTTATCGCCAACTTGAACGCCAACGGCCAATTATTCTAACACTAACTTCAGTATCAGCCTGACGACGATCGACCCCCTCTCTCTCTCTTCGCTTGACTTTAAATAGCAACTCGAATTTGCATAAATCACGGTTCCTTCATGGGAAGAAATTTTATATCAAACAAGAGTTATAGGAGGTTTCCTAAGAGGATTAATTAGAGACGCTAATAGAAGCCGTTACAATGCTATTATTTCAGAATTAACAATGAACTTTATTAGTTAGTGCCACTATGTTAGTCTATTCTCTGTAAAAACTTTTTACTTTAAATTCGATTATTCATCTCGCTTGTTATATTAGCAAATTTTGATTTATTTTAATACTATAGCAAATATCTACTTCGAAGTGGGTTTGTATTCCTGAAAATGAAACTTGAAAGTTTATTAATCCGTACTGTTCGGTCTGTCGGGCTCTAATATCACCAAATAAGACACATTTGGTGTCAACACTCACATTTCCACAAATAACAGCTGTTATTAATTTTATGATTAGGAGGAATAAGCATTTATCTAAAATAGTTGAAATATTCCTCCGTAATATATATTAATTGTTTATACTCAACAATTTAGACCCCCAAAAAATGTCTTATTCTAGGAAAAACCTGACACACTGTTCTGCTGTATGCAACTTCCAAATTTAAATCATTTTAGAATTCATATTCTAAAATGACTTAAATTTTAAATTTTCTCCCGAATTCATATTCGGGAGAAAATACAATTGAGTAGAAAATAACATCGGACCGGATTAAAGAACGGCAAAAAAATGTTGCAATGGATGATATTTCTTTGTTGAAGGCAGAAGTATTTGATGAATTATGGCTGCACATGACTAACCAAAGACGTCGCTATTCATTAAACAATGAAAAAATCCAATTCGTGAATGAAGTATCACTAAAAAAATACTAAATTATATGCAAATATTAACCTCTATGCGGTCAATTTTTGAACAAAATGTTCCAAATAAAGGCACAATTTTTATTGCAATATTTTTGCATTTTAATAACTAAGCATGATGCATAACAAAATGTGAAAATGAAAGAATTTTATTTTAATTTTTGTTTTTAAAGTTTGCACACTATTTTTTATTTTGTAACTGTGGGGTATGGATGGGGATGCACACAAAACCCCTAAATGTTTAGCACTCTGCATGCTATCTTAAATGAATTATTCTCATACAAAAAAATTTCATTTTATAGTACCGCTTTTTCACACACACACAAAAGATTAAAGATTGTTTGTGTGTGAGTATATATATGTGCACACAATTTAAATCATAGTCTTATACTAAGTCCTATATTGCAATGGGGACAGATATAATATCGGCTTTTTTGGATTATCTTTCCAGTTTCATTTCTTCTCAAGCAACACATTGCACATTGCTTTGTCAACCCCTGTTTTTTAGCGAATATTTTCAAGAATCTATAAATTCCTGCCTTCAATGAAAAATGTCCGCCTTCACCACAAAGAATATCCCGGATGAGGAGTATTTCAGTACCATGGACACACTGCATCCTCTTCAAAACACTAACACCAGTAATCTCAGTATAAGAATTAAAAATATGCATAAATCAGATAGAAAGAAGAAAATATCAGTGCCCGTACAGCGTACGGACAAAGCGGTTGTGGCCAGCTTTCGGTATCCCGTATAGTGTACAGGCAAAGAATTTAAAGGATGAAACAATCATCAACGTAGAATGACTGTAAACGTAACAATTTTTGACATAAATCAATGAACTAAAAGTTTTAAGTGTGTGCGATTATGAATATATCCAACATTGTGACGATACTTTGTAACTTAAAGCTGCGAATCTTGAAATTTATTAAACTTTACATTCCGCCCTACCTATATTTATATAAACGATGTTTGTTACTTTTGCAAGATTAACTAAAAATGCATAATACATAATTCATGGAAACCTTTCACAAACAGCAAAATAAAGAAAAAGAACTAGGATTATAAACTTTTCAGCAGTCATTAAAGATGTAAAAGATTTCAACATTATTTTGCATCGAAAAGAATATTGTCTTTTTTTTGTTTTGTTATTCTATTATATATTTCTGTATACATCTTAATCTCGAAATTACGAAACTTCTTGAATAATAAAAATAACTCTCCAATGCAGCCATTCTCTTTTAATTAAATTCGAAATAAATTACCGATTCAATTGAAAAATATGGGTTTTGAATTAAACGATGTAGAAAAATTTCATCTTTGCATAGACATTTTATAGCCGTCTTTTGGATAATCAATATTAATGAGTGTCTACGTCTGAAAATGGGGGGGAAATCTTTAACTGTTACGGTAAATTTTCGTGTATTAAAATATATATGGCAGTACATAAGTAATGATATTTCGAGTGAAAAGAGCTTGTGAATATAATATAAAGTTATAAATTAGAGGGGAAAAAATGCAATCGTTAAAAAAAGTCAATCGAATTCAATTTATGCGATAAACAAATATATAAAACGTTAAAAACAAAATTTGTCATATTTATGATTCTAAAATCTATAAGAGATGATAAAAAGTTTTAATGGAACTAGTTAAGATATAAATAATAATAAAAATGGCTGAATGCTCGTAAGGCTATCCGAACCCAACTATTACAGCACAAGTAAATATATATACACTGCTGGAGCCACACAAAATGCAACATCCAGAAGGGACAATGCAAACCATGTGAAATTTACATCACGCGTTGGTGGCGATGAAACATACAAATCATGAATAACACGGGCGGACGTAGCACCACTCGCAAGCGCTATATAAGGGGAGAACAACAGATTAGCGATTTAAAATACTGCAATAGTGTGCGTGCGTGCATAGGGATTACGGATTATCCTTCAGAGAAATCATGCAACGTGTTGGACGAAACCAAACAATTGTGATGCGGATCTGTTATCGCTCGATACAGGAGGAAATGACAAACTGACGGTGTCGATCGCACCGACATCGTTGCACTACTGTTCGTGATGACAGGTGAATTGTACGCAGGGTAATGATGGATCACGCAGCTATATATAAATCACGAACCATAACACAACAGATTCTGTCTGTTACGCAACATTCGGTGTCCGCTCGCACCATTCGAAGCCGCTTGCACCAGAATGGAATGTCCGCAAGGCATCCGTTGCTTCGTTTATCCTTGACTGGAAACCACATAAGTTTGCGCCGCCAATGATGCGATGACATGGAGAATGGAATGGAACAACATTGTATTTACTGACGAATCCTGCTTCTGCTTGCAACATCACGATGGTCGTATTCGAGTTTGAAGACACTATGGTGAGAAACTTCTGAACTGTTGCGTTATGCACCCTGTATCATGGTTTGAAGTGGTATTGGATTTCTCAGCCGCACCCCTCTTGGTACGCGTGGCCGGTACACTGAACAACCAGCGCTACATCTCTGAGGTGTTAGAGCCCACGGTCCTCCCATACATTCAGTGCTTGCCATCAGCCATATTCCAACGGGATAATGCGTGACCACGCGTGACACACAATGTTTAAGGGTTCTTCTTTACCCATCACAAATTCAAATGTTTCCTTGGTCTGCTTGTTCTCTCGATCTATCACCAATTGAAAACGTGTGATCCATGCTTGCACAACGGCTAGCCCAGGATACACCACTCGCTGCTGTACCAGATCAACTTTGGCAATATGTGGAAGCCACATGGACTGTTGTACCCCCAAGAATACATCTAAAGCCTTTTTGATTCTATGCCGAGGTGTGTGGCAGCAACAATGGCGGCTACACCAACTACTGTTATACATGTTATCTGCCAAATAAATTTCACTGTGATATCTCTTGTCCTTCTTGGTGTTGCATTTTGTCCCACTGGCAGTCTACAATCTTCAGATTAACTATTTCATTTTTCTATTTTAAGGAATATTATTAATCACAGTTTTGAATTTGTAGGTTTTCATACTCTTTTTTAAGTTTTTTTCTCTTCACTTTCTCGTACTTGCATTCGTATCAGTTCATTCGAGTTATCCGGAACATTATGTCTGAAAAGCATGTTTTAGGCATTTTTCGATCACTTGAAATGAAGAACTGTTACGGCGAAGTGTTTCGTACGTTTGAATTACAATTAAAAAAATGACCGAACCCGTGGTACTCCTCTCTCCATATTTCCACACCACGCAATGATAACACAAATATTGTAATTGACTTTTTGCTTATTACGTGAAAGAATATATTTAAAGAACTTAATCATGAAAACTGACAGAAGCACTTTTTAACTCTCCTTTTATTTGCAATTCTTTTGCGATATATGTCAAATAATAAATACTTTAATTTCTAAGTTCAATTCTTGATTCCAAAGTTGAAGATACACCAAGCACGAGATTGGATAGCAGTAAGTGAAAATTAATCGTTTAGTAACTGTGAAAAGCACAAAAGTTATTGATGACTGATGTCATGATTTCAAACCATAGTCAAGTATCTGAGCTACAAACAACTTTCCAAACTCCCACACCACACTGGCGTGAATGTGCCAAGCTCCTTGTGTATCAGCCCCTTGACACGGCGGTATTTCAGTCGCGCCGAGTGAGTGAATATTAACGTCGCTGTGACATCTGTGCGTCCCCCTTTGGGATATCTGTGACTTCCCTCCCACAGCCGGATCAGTTTTAGGAGAATTGATCACCACATGTGCAAAAACACCTGCAGTCGTTAATATATGGCGCGGAAGTGCCTTAGTTAGCCCCGACAACCTTTGACTCGAGGTGAAGCCCATTCCGCGCACGACCGGATATAGGGAGAGAAAAGGACGCCAACAACGGTCAACCGCAGAGACGGGGAGGGAGCCGTGAGAGAAAAGGAGTTGGGAGCGAAACCTTCAGAGTGAATGGACACCATGATCCCTCCCTCACAAAACTATTGCAATTTTGGACTCTAAAATCATCTAATAGTACTAAATTGTAAATTAATGTAAATAATAGCTGTGACTTAAATTAAATTATTATATTTCAAATCCCGCTACCTTTATTGAATCAAACGTCACATCACCCTATTCAGCTACCCGAGGTCTTTTGGTGACGGAACTCGTCATTCCGAAACCATGGTCAAGTGGTGAGGACAACACTTGAGCTGGTACCCTCTCTCTTAAATTCCACGCCACACCAATGGGAAGACATTGGAGCCTCGACAGATTTAACGGGCATCGTTCATTTCTACACGGTGGGTCTTCAGCGATACTAGGCTTGAACTCATGACACACCGACCACGAGTTCATTACCTTGACCCTACATTACCGGTGCCACTCAGTCGCGCCAAGACGGAGTCGATGACTCGCCAAAAGGAACGCCAACCATGACCTTTCGCATGGCCATCAAGTTTCCGAATAAACAGTTTTACTGTTATAACATTTCGAGAGAAAAAAATAGCCAGCTCGAAAAACAGAAGAAAGTGCTCCCCTCAATGTGTTTTTCTATCCGTTGTTACTTTAATAATGAGAATAGAGACATTCAAACCCTTGCATGAATAATTTTCATTCCAACAAATTAAATTCAAAACCACCCTCACGAATGCTGTCTCAATTGCGAAACACTCGTGTACTCATTAAAATTAATTCAGTCTTGGTTTCGAAGAGTCTTCACCAGATATTACTTCCAATTAAAACTGGGCTCTCCTTCCAAAGTCCGTGGACCCAAAGAAGTCATTATCTCAACCCTCATTTAAATGAGTTCTACTCCACTGAGCTATTTTCCGATAAAATCTTCCAATTTAGTCTCTAAATAGCGCTCGGACTAAAATAAGGACATTAGAGGAAATGCTTGCCCCTGATAGGTTCGTTTACCCAAATTAGGAAGGTAACCGAGTTGAAATGTGCTTTGTTATTAAAGGGAATGGAATCTCTCCAGCGTGAACATTCGTCATGTTCGATTCCACACTCTTCAGAAAACGTGATATCAAAGGTTTCAAGAACTCCATCCCCAATAGAATACATAATCAATAATTTTAATTTAAATAATAGAATTTTTATTAAATGTAATTTAATAAATTATAAAAATAATTGTTAGTATTTATTTCTCAATTTTTTGACACTGCAATCGCGTATTGAGTTTGTTAGAACTAAGTGTTGACCAGAAGGACAAGGAAACTTTTTATTCTTGGTAGAGGCTACTCATAACCAAATAAGCATCCTAAGGTCAGAAATCAACATAACATTGACCGGATATTACGTAGAAAATCCATACCCCGAACGAATTACTTTTTATGAATTACTTTTTCATATTTTATTTTTAATTATTGTCAGTGTTAGAGCTTTTTGATCAATTTCAAATAATATTATTAATTGTATATTTTTACATAATCTATTTGTTAAATTTATATTCGTCTAACAGAGCCCATGAATGAATGTTTTAGTCACCAAGGCCTGTTGTGTGTGTTTCAGCTATCCATACATATTGGTCCATTCATCAGTTTCGTTTACTTTACAATTCAGACATGCTTTCACCAGTAACGAAATTAATTTTAAGAGTTTATTATATCGATGAAAGAATTCTTTTCAAGGTTTATTTGATTAAAATTTACAATTACATGTGTTTAGTGGTTTAAATAGATTTTTTTTCAAAACTTAAGGAAGAACAATGAAATGGGTTATTTTTCGACGTCGTTAAGCAGGATACCGGTATAATGGTTGAACTTGTCATCTGTTCATAGATTTCCGACATGCTCTTAATGTCCAATTCCTATTTTTAAATTTTCTTTACTTTCTTACAAAATAATACTCCTTAATTTAAATAGCATGCGCGTGTTATTGAAATAATATAGAGCAACAACATTAGTAATTCAATAATATCGATAGTTTTGCAAAATATAACTGGTACTTCCGCTTTAGCTTCAGTTGCTTAAAAAGTTTAGTTTAGGGCACAACGAGTTTGAGTAAAAACTTTCCCTCAATATTAAATGTAAATATTTTTAGCCATTTACTATTTACTAAAGTCTAACTGTTCGTGCATAAATAAAAAAATGAATTCTCTAGGCTTGATCCATCATCTAATATGCAACGATAGTTTCATGCAAGCTGAAGAAATTAACACTCAGCAGAAATAAATGTTAAATATAATAAGAAAAAAAAATTATCTTTACATAAGGAAAAATGTAGGACTTAAGCATATAGAAACAACATAATGACGTGTTTTAATAACAGATAACGAACAGATTATATTATCTCATCTTGCTTAAATGTACTGCTTTTATATAAGATTTAAAAAAATATGCATAAGAAGAAAATGCATCTATCAAAAATAATTTGCAAATGCAGAGCAATTTCAAAAATTTCCTGTTTACTGAAAAGGTTCTAAAATAGTTGTCAGCAATAACTTCTTAAAACAATAAACGAATTTATATACCTGTTAAACAATGTACATATCTGATACATTGAAAATATATTGGGGAGATTTAAAATCATATAAATTGCGTTAATTTTTTAATCTAATTTGAGAAGGCGCAATCGAATTTTAATAAATAGCAAAATTAAACGGACTTAATGTGGCTGATTATTACAAGCTTTTTTTTCTAAAGAACATTACGGCAACATTTACTACCTTCTATGCAATTAGAATTTAACAATATTTGTAGTGATAATAAACTGTTGACGATAACATTCTTTCAGTAAAGTATACAGTTCTCGGCAAAAATCGCTCCCTGGCTTATGATAGAATGGATTATTTCAGGCGACACTTTTATAGATTGCAATAAAATTAATTCCAAAACGTAAACACGTAGGAAAGCAATAAAAGAGGATTTCCATTTTCCATCGCGAAATTTATGAATCTCGTAAGATGAAAAAGGTAACTGAATTTAATCCCGGAAGAATGAAGAGGATGCGCAAAAAGCGTTCTTGATAAATATATGAAGAAATAATTTAACTCGGGGAAATCCTTCAGAACTCTAAATCAAATAATAGAAATTTGATACTTTCGTTAACTCCATAGACTGTGCTCTCGTATAGCAAGTATTTTAGAGTGCATACACTCTAAGTTATTTTACAGTTCTAGTGAAGTTTTCTCACTCATTTTATAGAAAACCGTAACAGATTTCTTTTGTTAACCAGTAAACTAAAATCCCTTAAGAAACAAATATTTTTTTCCTGAACAAATTTGTATATATAAAAGGACCGAAGTTTTACAATTTTATAAAAGTTGTTTCTTTTGATTACTTTTTCCTACAATAAGGATAACTTTTTTACAGCAATATTTCAATTCCAGACTAAATCTTACAAATATTCTGTTTTAACACGAATTTCTTTTAAACTATTTTGATTTAACACGTATTAGAAGTTTTAAAAAACCTCCTTTACAGGACTTATTTCGAATTGACAAGATCACCTGAATTCTAAGATGGAAATTTTGCTTTAATTTATTTTTACAGCCGTGACATAGGAAACGAGGAATGCAATGCATTTGAGAAGATTCACCAAATGTTATAACCTCAACATGGAATTTTTTCTGCATTGCGAATATCAAGGCATTGAGTTCGCAATAACAATTAAGTGATGTTTATTAATCTCGAACTTTAAAGCAACGCGAGGGCTAATGACGACGGATATCGTAATTTTAAGCCATTGCCAAGTCATACAGATGATATTTGAAATGGTACATTCCTATCCAAACTTCCCCACTACACCAAGATTCTGAGCCTCGGCAGATTTAACGTCAATTAGTCTTACAGGACAGGTCTTCAAGGGTACCAGAATCCACAATTCGACAGGTAAGAATAAATCCGTCATGTAAAATGATATGATTAGATATCTTGGACCGTATTATTTTAAAATCATGTTAAAAAAAGTTTTGCGAGTGTACAATTGGAATTACACAAAATTTCTGCTCTCCTATTCCTTTAATAATCAAGAAGTATTTTCTTAAAAGGATAAAATAGTTTCTTTTATACTTTTTGTTTTAAGCGGTAAGCTTTGTTGTTGTGTTGTTGTTGCTAATGCCACCTGTCTGACGTAGTCAGATCAAGGCCCGCGAAATTCATCATGGCATCGGGCTATATTGTACGCCTGTCGTTAACCGTAGCTTTGAGCACCATGCAGGTGACAGTACGTTTTGGCTCGGTTCCACCCAATTTTGAGGGAGAACACCCTGGGAGTGGTCAGGGGTTTCCCACCTATCTTCCCCTTCCACCAACCACACGAGAGGACTTGCGGCTCGACGGCTATTTAGAGTACCCCCCCCCTGCCGCGAAGGCACTATACATTTACAAACATTCATGTCTTCTCCAGGATTCGAACCCGGCCCTACGGTACAGCAGCCAGCGTCGCTAACGCGGTAAGCTTTAATTACTATTAGCTTGCATGAGGTATATCGAAATAAAAGTTTTATGTCCAAAATCTTTCTGTATCCGAAAATTTTATTTTTTATTCATATAAATTAGAATGTATGGAAGCAAAGTAGACAAAGAATTACAAGCACACAAAAATATTAAATTTAGATATTTATTTTGCCGAAAGAATTATACTTTTTTTAACACGTGAAAATAAAAAAAAATACTTATGGTACATTAATACTCAAATAAATTAAGGAGAAGCAGGACATTGGGACTTTTTATACTCAAGAGTTTTTTTTTTTTCCTTTTTAATGATTTTTATTCTCGAAAGAGTTTATCAGTTTCACATTTTTTTTACCTCATAAATTTTTTCACAACCATTTTTTTCAAAGCAGTTAACGACGCTTTTTGAAACAGCACAACAAATGCCAATTCTTAAACATGTTTCGGAATTTTATTTTCCAACACCGCGAACACTTTTGTTTAGATGGTTCTTCGAGTTTTTCCTCTTCAGGTATCACATCTAAGGAGGGTTTAAAATACAGTTCCCTTCTATAAGTTCTGTGGTTTTCAATATCTTCTTCTGTGAAGCCCGTTATTTCAGGAGGGAATCGAAATGGTGCAAAATCCTCATCATCTTCAAATGAATCCAAAACCTCTAATTGCTTCACTGGTGGGGTTTCAAATTCGATACGAATACTTTTCTTAAAAGCTTGGAGTGTATTGAGCGCAGAATCTGACAAATCGTCGAATGTTTGAAACGATGACAAAGATTTTAGCTTGTTGTGTTCTTTAGGAGAAATCTTTACGTCATCTGAGAATAAAAAAGTTGGTTGCGATGATTGGACATGAAAGCAGAAATCATGTCTCATTGGTTTGCTCAAGTCATCTGTTTTTTTTCAGAGAAGAAACGGGGTCCATGTTTCGTGTCTTCAGTTTCTCTCTTTGCTACTTCTTTCTCCTCTCTACTTCAGTTTCTTTATTGCTTCGGTCAAATTTCTCGCATCACACGCAAAAAGCGATTAGGAATACAAATAAAGCACTCACTGCTTAGCTTATATTCGATGAATATTTTTTTTTCAAAAAGTCAACCACATCTGTTTAAGTTCAACAACAGACTGAAGAATTTATCATATTTTTCATTCATTGTTGTAACAGTGTTAGACTTGCATTGTTATCTTGTTCTATTAAAAGTTTTGTATCTTAAAACTTGTATATTGTTGCCTGATGTAAGATTTTAATCTTTGTTACTTGAAAAAATATTTGTTGAAGCGATGGATATATTAAAATTTTCCTAGTCAAATTATTATACACATGTACAAATAAATATCAGAACATAAAATTGCGAAAATTAATGATTGTTGACTTTCGTCATATTTTTAGATTTCAGAGCTTTTTGAACCCTTAAAAAATATTAAAACAAAGTATTTTAAAATACCCCCTTCATTTTTTTAAAAACTTAAATGAATTCAGAATAAAGCTTTTTTAATAAAATTATAGAAAATTCTGAATCAATAACCGATTGATTTTAGCTATAATAGCATTTTTAGGATGCATGGTGAGAGTGGACCACGTAATTCCAATGATTCACGGTATCCAATACATCTTATTCTATGCATAGCACAAAATGTGTTAGATACCGTTGGAAGGAATCCGAGTACTATGTTGGGAGTTCGAATCATTCGTGGCCCACCCTCACTGTGTGTGTGTGTATGTGTGTCTGTTATATAGTAACGATCCATATTCACACAAATTGTGATAAAAATTATCAAACATCCTGCGGTCCGGTGCAACTCTCTGAAGGTAATTTTCGCTACAAAATATTTCTGTTCAAATGTTCCATATTCCTCTTCGGGTGATAACAGCTTAAGGTATCCGACTACCCTAAAACTGTGAATTTTGCCAAAAATTGACAAATTTTTTTCTGATTTTATTTTATGGGCCATCTTATTACCAAGTTCATCATTTTCCGTTCACTAGAACAAAAACTACAAGTGTTTTAGTAAACACAGATGTCATTACTTTAAGCAAGATGTCATACTTTAAAACGCGCTTTACTCGAAATGTGATTTTTTTAAAATAATCAAACGGGGTCAGCGATTCCTAAAAAAGTTTTGAACATAATTAACTGAAATTTTGTGTGTAAGTTCTGTATAACAGCAGACGTGTTTTAACTTTCAGATTTATCAATGACTGTTTTATTACAAAATTGACAGTCGCTTATGAGAATATAATCACTGTTTGCTTAAGCATTTTCATAACAGAGATAAAAAGTGCTTTAGTTTTTGTAAAGACGAAAATATCTCTTATCCTGAAGGTCATTTCAAAATTGAATAATATAGCAACACATTAGAGATAGAAAAAATTAAAAATTTGTTCATGAACCTTTGGTGCAGAATGGGCCGCGTTTATGCTATTTTTGTCAATTTTTACCTATTTTCCCCCTTTTAGTAATAATAATTTCTTCTTCTCTTCTTAATTTTTACACATTTTCCTTAAAATGCACTAATCAAATCTAAAAATAACAATAAAATCCCCATATCTCCTTTTTTTTAAAAAAAAAGTTGTTGCAACCAGTCGGATACCTTAAAGGACTGTGGTTATGCAGGTCTATCTCCGAAAATGTTCTTGTGAACAACGCCACCTAGTGGTGAACGAAGACGTTTCCGACCATGGGTCGCATGCACAAATATGAATCCTTGTGATGTCCCCAACATCCCCTTAAAGTTTGGAGGTCACCCTGTATATATTGTTTATGAGCAATGCACTTCAAAGAAACACGAGGTTTTATGGTAAAAGATCTCGGAACTACACTATCCAAACTTCAATACTACGTTAACCAGGGGACTTCAGCAACGGCACCAGGACTCGAGCCCACCACTCGACAGAAACAACACCGTCCACAAGTTCGATACTATGACCACTCGGTTATTGAGGTCATATTTCATATGCGAAAAACGTGTCGATGAAATTACTGACAGGTAGCTTACTTTGAAATCGCTCATTTGTTTTATCTCTCGCACACACACACACAGATACAAACTAATATTAAGATAATTTACTAGGAAACACTTAAAGTAGGCATGAAATATATAATGAGGATAAAGTATACCGAATTGAGTTTGAAATTTGCAATTCCTATTATCTCTACATGGAGTAGAAAATGATCTAGGCCAATAGCGCTAGGAGGGAAATATTTTTTTAAATAGTTACAAAAAATCATAATATAAGATCTTTGCAAGTGTCCCCGTAAAAGTAAATCACATGTTGAAAGGAGAAAACTTTCTTTTGCTATTTTCAAGCGAGATTGAAAGCGATATTAATCGCACTCCAAAGTAATACGAGGGGGATTGGTGACGGAAAATGTAATTTTGAGTCTCGATCGAGTGACGGGGACAACACTTGACCTGGCTCTTCCTTTCCAAACTAGCATTCCACACCAACGGAAGTAATTTGAGTCTTGATATATAAAGTGCTTCAGGCCCCTCTATACAGCGTATTTTAGTGATATTAGGATTCGAAATATATAACGTCAGCAATAAATTCACAACCATAGCCACTCGCGGTAGCCTAGGAGTCAAGGAAACGCACTAGTACTCGGCTTGTAATTCGAGTCTAGAACCACTGAAGACCCTTCTATCAGAGGAGGCCGATGCACGTAAAAAATGTCAATGCTCAAACGTCTTCCCGTTGATCTGGAGTGGAAGTTAGGAGTGGGGGTACCAGCTCAGGTGTCAACTTCGTCACTTGACTGTGGTTCAAAATTCGAGGTCCGCCGACAAAAGCCCTCGAGTAACTAAATAGAGTGACTCACTCACATGAAAGTTAATATTCACTCTGCACTCAACGCGGTCACCGCTGTATCATTAAAGTCTCGTAGAGCAAAGTGAGTGAGTGAATATTAACGTCGCACTGTTCAGCTATACACGAGGGGTTTTGGCGACGGACTACGTCATTTTGAACCATGGTCAAGTGACGCGGGGGACACCTGAGCTGGCACCCCCTCTCCTAACTACCACACCACACCAACGGGAGGGCGTTTGAGCTCTCGATAGATTTAACGTGCATCACTCCCCTACATGGCGGTCTTCAGGGGTACTGGGCTCGAACGCATGACACGCTAACCATGATCCGATACCTTGACCCCTTGGCTACCGCGGCCTCCTCAAAGAGCGGAATTTCAGAGCTGCTGAATGAACTTTTGACTCTCATGATTAATCTGAAGTGGAAGTTACGAGAGTGAGGTACTAATTTGTGAGATCTCCTTCAAACCACATTGTAGTTTTGAAGTTATAGTTTGTGTGTGAGTGTAGACGATAGTGCCTTGGTAGAGGCAGCCTTGATAAAAAGTCTTGACAGGCAACAAATCCGAACTTTTTTTACGAGAAAAATGTCCTGTAAATAGGTTTTTGAACTTTAATCTGTGACGTCAGAAGAAAAATGTGTGAATTTAAACACGAGAATATCAGACAGGTTCCATGCACGTGAACTTCGAAGGCGTGAAAAGAAAAATAAAAGCGATTTCTGTGTCGAAATTGAAACGGTCTTCGTACTTCAAAATTATAATCAGATTATTTTTTTCGCTTATTTTTCCCCCGGGGTGTCATGAAAACGTATCACACGGAGCATTGACGTCACATTATTTCATTCCGAAATCGCACATTCACCTTTCTCTCTCTGTGATGTCATCGGGAGCACCCCAGGGCGAATCATTTGGCAGCGGAAGGGTGGCCCACTGAATATCGCTTGCCCGCTGAGAAAAGACCTTCTGACACCCATACCTAGAAGCATCCATTACAACACCCCCTCCGAAAGTGTCAACTTATTTCGAAGGAAATTGAAAATACTGTTTCTGTTTCATCCGAATTTTTTTTCTTTCTTTGGCTCGGGATGTTAAAAGAATTGTTGGTGAAAGAAATCTATAACCGCGAGTCGGAAATATTAACGATTCCCTATAAACAAGAAACAAATTTAAATACCTAATATTTATTATACTGGGTCGTTTTTCGACATTAAAGGGAAAAACATGTTTTTAATGCATTTCATAAATTAAAGATTAAGGAGACTTTTTCGCAAAGGAGACTTGTTTTGTAAAATATTTAGGAGACTGTGTCTTGGCGTTTACAATTGTAAATGTGTAAAAATAAAATTAATTTTAATTGAAAAAACTGATTTGCAAGAAAATATTTTAGTAAATTTTTATCTCAAGTAAATTACAAGGTATCGTTTTAAGACTTTATCTTAAGGTATTATTTTCAGACATCTTCAGTAAATTACAAGGTATAGTTATAGGACAATGATTTCGATCATAACATTTTGCAGTATTATGCAATAAATATTAGGTCGAAATATTAGGAAAGTTCTGTCTGTTTTTAGAATAAATATAATTTTAAACCCTAGAATATACTTTATTGAATAATATGTTTACCATATCTTTATTTATAACTTCTTGCTAGCATGTTTGCAATTTGTATATTCCATTTTTAAAAAAATGCCTTATCCCTACAAGCAAAAAATTGAATTGATGTTTGTTTGATTTCTTCTTCATTTTTGAATTTTTTTTTGTTCTGCAAAAAGTGTTGAAGGGTCAGAAACAAGTGAAAATTGAGAGGTGCAATGTCCGTAGAGAATGGTGGACGTGACAGAATTTCACAGCATTGTTCTGGAAGCTTCTGACGAGTGCACAAAGTAGCATAATGCCAGACCATATCATAAAGCATAGTGAGTGAATATTAAAATCGCACTATTCAGCTACTCGAGGGCTTTTGGCGAAGGACCTTGAAACTTTGAACCATGGTTAAGTGACGAGGACTACACCCCTCCTCTCCTAGCTTCCACACCACACCAAAGAGAGGACATATGAGACTCGGTAAATTAAACGTACATCGCCTCCCTTCTACACGGTGAGTCTGTAGCGGTACTAGGCTCGAACTCATGACACGCCGGCCACGAATCTGTTCCATTGATCTCTAGGCTACCGCGGCCTCCATATAGCAGTGTGATGTGCTTCTTTTTGAACATCTCGTTGGCCTCTTTCCTTGGAGTGTTCGTTTTTAAATTATCCAATTGCTGACAGAAAATTTCCGAATTTAGCTTTTTTTGTTTGTTTTCAACAACTCAAAATCCATTGGTCCTCAAATGTCCCACCATATACACAACATTCTATGAGTAAGAGACTCAACTTCGGTTTAGAATTGGAGGGGTGTAAAATATTCCCTTTTCCTTAAGATATGCACATAGGTAATCAATCCACTTAGTACATACTCATCCACTCATACATAGGTAATCCACCTTCTTGGATATTTATCACCCTGTCCAAGAAGGGCTCGAATATGTTCCTTACAAGCAGAGATACGTATATGATAACATGATCACTCAAATTCTCATTTATGTAGCACCCCCCCCCCCTCTCGAATATTTCCCCACCAATCCTAGTTTCTGAATAGGATCCAAAATGTTTTGTTTCAGCTGAATTTTGCTTAACTTTCCGTTATTTCCGATGATGCCAAAAAAATTATTTTGCTCTGTTGCTGCTAATCTTCCAGGGTCTGACGAAGTCAGACAAGATCAATTAAATCGTAAACTTTCAAAAAGTCCAGCACAAGAAAGGGATCCGTGTAGATATCTTTACTTGTGAGATCCATACAATGCATTATGTGCTCCGGGGAAGCCTGCTGATCTTGACACCTAGCACAGATGGAGAAGATCTTATTCGCTGAGAATGAAAGACACTTGATGTGACCACTAGCAAGACGAGAAAGTGTAGTCTGGGAGCATCTATCACACTTGAGGTCTAGAGAGAGAGGGCCAGTCCGGGTCTATTACCCGCATACCAATGATAAGCGCCCTCCACTCTACCAAATTTTGAGATTTTTTTAAGGAGTATAATTCCAGATAGTTAAGAGCGGATGTAGAGGGGGTTGGAAGATTACAGTCCTCCTTTGCTAGTTTGTCCGCCATTTCATTGCCATAAAGTTCGATGTGAGATGAGATCCATTGGAAATGAATATCATACTGTAGTGATATATGGTTTAGTTTGTGTAAGATGGAGACACTGGTTTTGTCACCTACAATAAACCATTTGAAAAGGTTTTGAAGTGAACAACGGCTATCGGAGAGAATCCAAAGCTCACCGTAATTTTTCTTAGATAAAATTTTGCTCTAGGAGACAGCAGCTTATCAGAAAAGTCGAAATCACTCGCTTGAAATTTTTCATGCATCTTCTGCGTGTTCTATTACACATTCTCTTCAAGCACCTTCAATAAATTTCTACACTCTTCCGTAGCGTTTTTTCCTTGCTGGAATTCGTAAAACATATGGGGACGTAAATGAACTTATCAGTAGCTATGATTACACGATCGGGTCTCACTTGATACTAACATGAATCCTCTTTCTTTTAGTTCATTTGCTAGGTCAGTACGAGATAAAAAGAGTGCCAAATATGCGTGAAATATGCTTATACTTGCTGAAACTTGTTGTAACCGTAACAAGAACCTTTCGATAGTAGTACACATCTTTAATATAAATCACACACACAACACTAGAAAATTCTTTTACTTCAAATATTGTTTTAGCCACATTGCAAAACGTTTGCTAAATATGCTTTCCATATTTTCTCTCTCATTTAAAATTAAATTATCTTCTGCGATACTAATTGCATTAATTTAGGGGCATCTGTAATTTATTAGCTTGACAATAATACCGGGAAAATATAAAAGAGATCTTAAGACAGACAACACTTTTTTATCAATATCCAAAGAAATGCTTCTTTTTCGGGCTTTTCTAAACACATTTAGTGTTTTTAATGCGTGAACATAATAACTGTGAGGGGATTTTGCAGGATCATTTTCAACTACGTATCACATTTTTAAGACCACGGTAGCCAAGTGGTGTTGGTGGGAAGCTCGTGGGTGACGTTGTTAAGTCGCGGATTCGAAACCCAGAAGCACTTAAGACTTGCCATATAGAGTGGCGGATGCACGCTACAACATTTGGGAAAATTGACGTTTAGCGTGGTAGTTAAGAAATTAAATAATTGATTTATTACGTACACATCTATTAATTACAGACTGTTATGACGGATCTATCCACTTCCTTTCTTAAATATAATCCTCTTGGGAAATCTTTGGTCTCTCAATTCGAGTTTACTCACAGCCAATCTTCTGAAGAAGAAAACCTGATTATTTAGATTAGGTCGACTATATATAGTCTTGGTTTTCAAGCTGGAGTGAGAGAAAGCTAGAAGATATGATAGATTGATACTGATCAGGTATTATACCATTTTATTGAATATTACAGAGATTTGATAGTTGAAAGAATTAAAGGGACGATAGTTAAATTATTGCTCAGAGATTTGGCCCAGTAGATTTGGTGCTGATATAAGAGGGTCGATATATTTAAAGTCTTCACATAATTTGCGCATCTCGTCAGTTAATCCACATATTGCTTACGTTGAGAACCTCTCGTTTAAATAATTTGAATTGTATTGATAAATAGAGTATTCAATAAATAGAGTGATTTTTAGATATGTCTAGTCTTCCTTCCCTTCCTCCCACAGCTCTAGGCGGGGCTGAGAGAACATCTCAGTCCTTACATTGTGCAGTTGGTTACAAATTATTCAAATTATTGACTACTTCGATTCTATAGAATATATTGAAAGTAAAGGAGGAGGGAAAACAACCATTCTTTCCAGTGTTTCAAAGCGAATTGTTTGTCTTGGGGTGCGGGGGCGGTCGCTTCTTACACCTTGAATTACTCTTGGGATTCTGGCTCGCAGGTGTAGAGTGGTATTTTCTCAAGGCCATTGGTTGTCCGAGGCAATGTCAGATGAAAACCCGCAATATTTTAAGGGTGCATATGTGGATATGGATGGCGTAATGCAATCAATCTACAAAAAAATGCCGATGTTATAGCTGCGTGGCGGGAAAACTTATCAACACCAAGTCCTGACGGTGGAAATGTGTGGATACTTGGAGAGGCTTTTACCAGATTGGTGTCGTCCTCAACACTTGATAACTTTCGTGTCGCTAATAGCGATCATGTATAACCTTGAAGTGTGACGTTAATGAACAATCACACTTCACAACTTATACAGAGCAGTCAACTAGCTGATGCTTTTGTGAAATACCAAAATCTCAGTCACCGCCTCATTAATAAAATAACGCATTTCAAAAGAGGGGAAGGGGGGAGATGAAAAACATTCTACAAGGAGAGCTTGCGATGGAATTATTTGCAATTCGTCTCCACTTGAAGAATTGCTGAAAAGGATAATTCAATGAAGAGGAAAACGAGCTTCATCATAAAATGTGGAAAGTTACTAAAACGATACGTTATTTCATGTTTCCCGAAAATAGGAAAGAGGAAAAACAGAAGCCACATGAATTCGATGGATCTAGAAATCTCATCGTCCACTACGCTGACCACAAATATCACCAATTATCGAAGCCACAAGATGAAAATTAAGCTATTTGTTATTAAAAATTCCAACTTTTTAATTCTCACAGATATTTTCATGAAACTTAAAAATTTGATTTATCAATACGGATATCTAAACTTCGGCTTAGTAATTAATCTAAAAACAGATATTCGTTTAAAAAAATTAGAGAAAATGTAAGAGTAATCAAATCCTAACAGTATTTCAAATCTTTGACTCTTTGAGTAGTTAAGAATGATTTTTAAATAAAAAATGAAGCAAATACTTAAGTTTAGAAAAGCAGATGTTTCAAAAATAATAAAAAAGAACGTTTGACGAATAAATTGTGCATGTCCATAAACAATCATTCGTTACAAAAAAGAAAAAATTGTGATGGTTTTTTGTTTTTTAAAGAGTTTTTTTCCCACAAACATTTGTGCGCCATATGTAATGCTTCAGAAAAAGCATATCGCTAATGGTGGCGAAGGTTTATTGACTCACATTTGAAACAAAGCCAAGGACATTCGATCCAACGCGGCTTTTTCTTCCTCTCATAACCAAAGCAACCTTGCATTATGAATAAAGAAACAACATAACAGATACACCACTGAACTATAAAGCACACACTGAAAATTTTTCAATCAATACTTCTGTTTGCTAAATCTGTTTGATAAAAATAAAAATGTTGGGATATTTTGTTTGAGATATATTTTTTTCGTATACGTTTATGTATTATAGTAACATTTATATGGCAGTTATTGTTTTTCACGCTGACACACACTGATAAAATATTTATTAACTAGTAATCAAGATATATCTGTTATTGCACTTTAAAGGTCTAATACTATACTAGGAACTAGATTCACATTGTCTATATTTTGCCGCAAATTTATAATAATACTCTGAGCTAAATTATTCTTGAGGCTGTCTTCGCCAAGTATATGAGAGCCTGAACTAAACGCGGAGCACATTTTCGGAGAGAAAAGTGTCTCAAATTTCACGAAAATTTGAGAAGTTATAATAAATACATCTGTCTACATAATATAGCAGTTTTAAATTTTCGAAATATTCCATAGATAATTAATTTTTCCTTTTAACGTGGAAATAAAATAGCTCATTTAACATTATGGTATAGAAAACAGGGGGAAACGCATTTTACATGTATACCAGAAAAAAAACGGTCCAACTGGAGGGAAAATGAGTAGTATGATGAAATATGCTGCCCGTTAAGGGATAGCGATGCCAGAATATAATATTTTAATGTTGAAGTACTTTTATTTCTCAAAAAATATTCCAAAATTGGATAATATTCTTTAACACTAAGCGAAAAAAGCTTTAAATGCATTTTAATCTTCACCATAGAAAAAGGACTCAAAACCTTATACATACATCTCAAAGTTTGACTATCATCTCTAAAGTAAATCAAAAAGCTAGAGCCATCTTTTTTTTATTCCATATTTCTTTAAATGTTACTCAAAGCTGTGATGTTATAAATAACTTCAAGTCTTATTTTAAAACTAATTTCAATTTTTAATACATCGTTAAATAACTAATTATTTAAATTTGAAAAGTTTGGCGGTTTTTTTTTTACGAGAAAAATCTGTATAAATAACTGCAC
The DNA here is from genome assembly GCA_019973975.1 of Trichonephila clavata. Lineage (NCBI taxonomy): Eukaryota > Metazoa > Arthropoda > Arachnida > Araneae > Nephilidae > Trichonephila > Trichonephila clavata. The sequence continues at coordinate 100,761 of BMAO01014204.1, forward strand.
AGGTGATATGAAAAATTTGAATATGTTAATGCTTAATTGAAGATAAATTACAAGAAAATCCTTCTCTACACGCTTCACTGCATACTTTTGCAATGCACATTTTTTATCGATTTATCAAAATGTTTATTAACGTTATTGACATTGGATCTTGTCATTCTGAATCAAGGCCAAATGGCGAGGTCGACACGTAAGATGACAGCCCATTCTTCTAGCTTCGACTTTTTGTTAGAAATACGAACGAGGTCCTTCAACTTTACACAAAAATTAAAGTAGATTTTTAAATGTTGTATACAGCATTTCCCTCAAATAGTGAAATGTGGAGCAGCAGAAAGATTTCACTGTACATAAAAAAGAATTTTTTGAAAAATTTATTAAAAAACCATCGCCTATCATCAAATTTTAAGAAAGATCTGTTTTAAATTGAAAAACAATACGTTTTGCGATATCTTTTGAAAGATTTCCAGCAATTATAATAATTTTTCAGTAATCCCTACAGCAGGCATCGGGCAACTTTTACCACGAGGTACAATTCTCAGAGGCCCTCTATACTTGTGACGGATCTATACGCGGTTCTACTAATATCTCCTCATATCTTTAAACAAAATATCTAATTCAACCAACTTTCATCGAGAAAGCGAACGTGATTTAGGTAAATGAGGTATATTATATAAATTCTGTTTTCACTAGTTGAAAAAAAAGAAATTAAGAAAAGAAATGAAGAAAGCGAGTTGCTATCACGTTGTTGTTGACACGCTGGAGTTGATACGTTGGAGGTGTGCAAAGAGGAGGATCATAAGTTTGAGAATTAATTAAAGATTACAGAGCGTGGAGCCATCGTCATTTAATCAAGCCGAAAAAAGTGCCTGAAGTTTCCCGTGTAGGATCCGATATATTAAAGGTTCAGGTACTGTGTTCTTGATCAAGTAGAATCTAATTATTAGTGTGCGACGTAGTTGTAATTGAGCGTATATTTAAGCTATCTTAGATTCAGTTGAAGGTCTGTAGTAATATCCCCGAGTTATCAAATCTCTCCTTTGCACTCTACCATAATTAATATACCTTAGTTAGAATTGTGTTGTGCTTGTTTAATAATTGTTAATAAGAATTAATAAATCAAATTAGATTGGAAACAATGTCTGTGGATTATTTAGTTCCCTCTACACATCTAGCCGGGTTTACAGGTAGACAAGAGGGTTCGGATGCAAGAGGTAACCGAACGTTATCACATACTTATCTACAAATATATCGATTTTTGAGGAGATATAAATTGACAATTTTGAAATGGAGCACAGCTAACACAATTTGAATTAAGGGAAGCAAAACTTACAGAATTCCGAAAAAATCTGGAAGATAGCAGTGACAATAAATCGACAGCTATTTTAAATTGTTGGATGCCATTGCTGGAAATATGTAATGCTTTGAAGAAAATTGCATGTACTCTTCCTTCTGTTTTTGGCCCTGCATAACTGTGTGAAAAAATATTTTCTCATATAGGCAATTTTTGTGTGTCCACAAATAAATTGTTTAATAAGTGATCATTAGGAATCGTGTGAAACTGAAAGCACAAATTGAACCTCCAAAATTGCAACCCAAAATAGATCGGTGAAGGAATGGATATTCACATTAAAATATTCATTCTTATTTAACTATAATGAAGGAATACAAATATTCCTTCATAATAACATGTTAGTTATTTATTTTGAAAAATGTTTAAAGATGTATAACATATGCATTGTTTTAATTTTTTATTTATGCTAAAGGAATGGTTATATTTTTATGTTAATAAATATCTTTAATTAATGAAAAATCTTATAAATCTGTGTGGTCTCTACTCTTAATTCTGCATGCATTGCCACGGGAATCGAATTGTTTCAAATATTTCCTGCTGTGAACAATATTTGTAGAGCAGTCTGCTTCACTACAGCTGCAAGGTTGCCGACCCCTGCCCCAGAACAACGCAACAGATGTCGTACTTTACAATTTTGAGCTACGCAGAATAATCAGAACAATGTCCGAGTAAGTTCTCAGTCTGCTAAAATTCAAATGAAGACATTAGATGAGACTGATACTAATTAAAGCATTTTATTGCCTACATTGTGAGGGCAGGCACAACAGGTTAAGTAGACTATTTTGTAATTTGTTGACAGAAAAATAACCTGAAGGTGTATTTCATCAAATATTGTCGAAAGGAATTCTGTAAGTCAATGACTTCGAAAATAAGATTCAGCTGATAGTCTTAAAATCCTTACGCATCACAGTTTCACTAATATATTTAGAGATTTAGAAACTCGCTTGGATACTGTTGACACAAGATCTTAATGTAGAATGGCAGATTCATTATATGTAACTCATACACAGTTTTAACACGATATTTAAGCACATGTGTTTGTAACATTTAAATCAGCGTATGTAGACTGTTCCGAGGCATAGTTTTACTCTAAGACGGTACTAGTTTCAAAGCATAAATTATATCGACAGGAAACGAATTGTTAAAATAGAAAAAGCGAGACTTTTGTAATTAAAAATGAAAGTCCCCAAAGAAGCACTGTTCGCAGATCAGATCTAACCAAAGATTCACAAAATTACTAAAGAAAAAAAATAATTTGAAATTACCATCAGCATTTATAAAGATGGTGGCATTTAATGCATGAACAATGCATTTTTAATACTATAACGAAGATGGCTGTTCGGAAAGTAATTTCCATTTTCCCCATCAGTGTGATCGCATTTTTAAAAGCCAATTTTACATTTTAACAGCACCTTACCATTAACAATTTACAGCTGACAAAACAAGGCTTGCATGTGAGAAAGTTCAATTGATTCTAAGCACTCTTTTTGGGCTGTTGCCCTATCAAATATGGAAAAGAAAAAGCAGCATTTTTGGTATGATTTACTTTAAAAAAGGTTATTCAAAAAGGTTGTTCAATCAAGAAAAAAATTATCCGATCTGTACGAAGAAAATATATCGACAGAACTCCAGTGCTATAACTGGTTTGCAAAATTTCGATTCGGCAATTTTAATGTAAAAGATGAAACATGTTTTGGAAGGCCAATTGAAGCTTATGAAGACACGATAAAGCACATTAATTGATGCCAACCGGCGAATAACATCAATTTCAACCTTTCATGCTCAGTGAAAACTAGCTCAAAAAAAAAAAACCCAAAGCTTTAGCATATGGGTTTTTATCTTCTTACGAAAAGAAAGTTGTGCTATCACGTTGGCAATTGTGATTTGCTTCTCAAACGTCAAAAAATATTATCCATTTTTGAAGTGTATCATCACTGGGACAAGAAATGGCAACAATGTTTAAAGCTGTAGATCATGGAATAATAATAATAATAAAGATGAACCCACTCAAAGGACTTGTAGAAATCAGACATTAAAAAAATTAATAATACTAATTAATATAATAAATACTAATTGAATAATAAATAATAATACTAATTAATATAATAATACTAAATTGAAAAAATTTACTGAAACGGAAAATGCGAGGATTAAAAGAGTGTAGAGTTCCACCAAGTAAATGCGACACAAGTTTGGTAACTCACCAAAAGCCTTTACAGTTTGGATGGGATATACTGCTACACCTATCATATTCTCCAGATCTGGCATCTTGTATAATTATTATTTGTTCAGGTCTCTATAAAATATTTCAGACTTCACTTCAAAGGAGGAGGTCAAAAGTCATATGTATCAGTGTTTACTTGAAAAGAACAAACAAATTATGAGCAAGGATCCCTACTACTGCAAGAGAGATGGCAAAACGTATCAGACCTTATTGGAAAATATATAATTTAATAAAATATTTATTTCCTATAAAAAAAATAGTCTTATTTTCATTTGGAAAAAAAACGTAACTGTTTTCCGATAGTTGCACGAATTGTCACCCGTGAGTAATTGCATCAAGTACATTTTTACAGGTTTAGGCTCTGTTGTTTTTCTAAATACTAAATTATTCTTTAAATATATGACTACATACTTGAGAAAATAGAGATGATAGCGTCATTGCTCGTAGATCGATTACACACACCGTAGGTACTAATAATCTAGCAAAATATTTACCAATACAACAAACAAAACCAATACTATTTAGATTTAACAGAATTGTTCACCGACCGTGGTTTAAAAAAAGCGACTGTGATCAATAAGTCTGCTAAAACTCATTTTTCTGCACTTATATTCCATTACTGCGAAGCGTCCCAAAATTACTTTTCCCCAGAAAATTTTGGAAAACAGTCTAGACTCTCTGTCCGCTCACCTTGGCCAACGGACAAGATCCTCATTTAGGAAAGTCCGAAACGAATGTTTTGACCTTGGCAATAAGCAATCATTACTAAGTCACAGTAGTTAAATGTTCCTCTCGAAAATATATTAATTCGGTTAAGGAAAATATGGTTAACCAATCGATTTAAAATTTATCACAACGTATGAGAATAAGAAATTAAATTTAATACTGCTTTGCCATTGAGAGTTTTTAATATAAGTTATAATATTAAGATCAATCGAAAATTGAAGAAAAATGAGAAAATCCTGACGCGGTTGCTATGACTGCACAGTGAATCAAAATATATTATAAATGTTAGAAGTCGCGAAATGAATAAAAAAGTCTTAAACTACTTTATGGAAACTAATTAAAAAATCGTAGTTAATCTTGATTCTGTGTTTACTTTACACATATAATATCCAACTATTTATATTGTGTGTGCATTTATGTGCTTCTAGTTATTTCCTGAACTTGTCGAGTATACGGTAGTGAGGATATTATAGTGCCTCAGTGAAAAAAAACTTTAATCAAAAATATATTCATCAATAATTAAAATATACTGATTTAATATACGCATACAATGTAAATTTATTCATTTTAAAGAAAATAATTCGTGAACAGTGACGTCTGGTTCAGTGTTTTATATTTCGATTAGAATTTCGAAATGTCTTCTTTAATTTATGAAAATCACAACAATCGTTGAGTGCATACATTAAAACCAAAACGCACAGTACACATAGACATATGAAATCTGGAACAGTTTGCAAACACAATGGAGAAGATTGACAAATTTATTAAGAAAACTTCACTGATGTTCCTTTTAGTCAATTCACTTCACTTTAAAAAGAAGTGTATTGTATGACGGTGGTTCAGGAACTAACAGTTCGATAGAAGTTAGCTGTTAAGTAAAAATATTAACCTTAATAACATTTATTCATATCTCGTCATATTCGTCATAATTCGTTCATAATTCGTCATCTCTTCTGAAATAACTGATCGGTCGATTATGTATTAAGAATTTTTCATAGCGTTAAATTGGCTGTGGAAGCAGAGTGACCATGGTCACGAACTAATGCTCAATGCTATTGCGTTGCGGATTCGAGTGCCGGTGTCACTAAGTCCAGCTGAGTGAATGAGTGAGTAAATACAAAGGTCGCACTATTGAGCTACTCGAGAAATTTGGCGACGGACCTCGAAATTTCGAACTACAGATAAGTGTCGAGGACAACACCTCAGCTGGCTCCCCCCCCCCTTTTCTAACTTCCACACCACACCAACAGGAGGACGTTTGAGATTCGACAGATTTAATGTGCATCGCTTCTCTACACGGCGGCTCTTCAGAGGTATCTAGCTCGAACTCGTGACACGCCGGTCACCAGTTCGTTTCCTTGACCACTAGGCCAACACGACCACAAAATCCAACCGAATGGAAGCGCTAATGCACGTTATACGTGTTGTGGCACAAAGCCCTTACTTTGGTGTAGAGTTGAAATTTGGAGAGCTCTTCAGTTGCTCACATATGCAATCCTTCAACACTTGACCTTCAACACATGACGAGGTCTATCTCCATATAGCCGTGGGGTAATCTGAAAATGCCACATTCAAAAACTATCAATTAATTCTTAGTGTTCTGTGTGGAATGCTAGTTTGTCAACCGAATTTATTCCTTCATAATCATTTGACATATTACTAAAATCTTCAACTATCGTACATCTGAAGTATATTTACGTATCATAAAACGACCGCTGACGTTTTAATGAAGAGAAAAGAAAAACTGTTATGTGTACCAAAAAAACATTGATCTTGATTCCAAATATATTTCTTACAGGCTAAAAACACAGTGTAATCATTAATCAATCAACCTTGTAGTAAAATTCAATCGTTAAGTAGGTGTACAGAAATTTTAAATGGCAAAAAGTATTCAGATTATTCTTTCTCCTTTCAACGCAGTAACGATTTTCTGAAGGTGTCTGGCCACCCCGGCTGCGTCCCTGAAATAAATTGTCCATGAAATCATTCCAAGTGAACGCCTCCAACTGTAGTGCCAACTGTTATGTCCATTCATCTTGACCCCCAGTAATGAGCATCAACGTGGCCGAATGCCACTTCCTCTGGACAGATTCTGGATGGGATTCAAGAAGTACGGCTCACTTTTGTTGTCAGTTTTTCTTTCCTCGACGACTTTTTCGTAAAATGGGGACACTCCGTTGCTGAAATGTTAGGAGGGATAATTCCGCTAATTAGACGGATAATTTAGGGGGAAATGCGAACACCGTCATAACTCACGATTTGTCGAAAATAATGAAATACACTGAAAATATTGTTATTAACATTGCTGTTTTCACCTGTAGTTGAGAAGAGCATTATTCAAACATTTTCTTCAATAAAAATTTTACAGTAGTAATGGAATAAGAGAGCTTAGAAAGATTTAAACTCAACTCATTACTGTTTGAATTGAACATTCTCTTAATCCAATGTGTGACGGATCTATACACGGCTCTACTAACCCCTTGGGGATTCTTCTGGGGAAAACAATTTATCAACCAACTTTCACCGAGTAAGGAAGCGTGATTATGCAAATTAAGTATATTATATAAATTCTGTTTTCGCGAGTTTGAAGGGTTGGCTAGTTAGTTGGAGAGTGAAGGACCGTGGAATGATTAAGAGCATTTGGAGTTTAGCACTGGAAGATTACTGAGAGTGGATCAAAGGACGGTGATTAAATCCAGATAAGGATCGCCTTCAAGTTTCAAGTGTAGGACTCAACTTCATAAAAGCATAGGTATCGTGATCCTTATATAAAATAGAAGTTAGCTTATTAGTGCGCGACGTAATTGATATTGAGCTAGTTTAAGCTATCGTGGAATCAGTTGAGGATCAGTATTATCCCCAGGCTATTGAGTCTCACCACCGCACTCTATACTATCTGATCAGTTATCTTAATTAGATTGTTATTGTGTCTGCTTGATATTTTGGTGACAATAAAATAATTAGTGTGAATCGTGTCTGTTGATTATTTAGTTTCTCCCACACACCTAGCCGGGTCTGAGGGTAGACAAGGGGTTTCAGAGGGAAGCAGGAACCGACCGGCACATTACAAATGTACTATATGATTCATATTTCCTCTCTATACTTTTAAATAAGACAAAATGAAATATATATAATGAAATACGCATATAGATCAGAATAAGTATATGTTGAAGAACCCACCGATCTCTACTGAATGATTTTATTCGGCCGAATCATTCTAATACCAGTTGTCTAGCTAATACAAATTAAATACTTAAAAAAACAGGATATACTGAAATTCTTTTATGAACTTGCATTAAAGCAACCTGATTACCTAAAATAATAACCTTGTCCATATTTGTAAATTTTGAAGTTCTCTTTTCTGCTTATTCTAGATATAAATGTTCCACTTTTCCTAATAATTCCAAAAAATTTTCAACGAATTACTCTTAAATAAGAATATTCGAGAGCAGAAAGTATTCAAGATATCATTTTCTCAATGATGAGCGAATCGCATAAAGACGCTTTCGAAACTGGAGTTGCCATTCGATAATACATTTTACGAAGCTACTACTTTGAGATCGATCCCATTAACTTCAAGAATAAATTTCAAATGTGATTCAACCTTTTGAGAAAATTTATTTTACTATCACTTCATTTCTTGATAAATTTTCACGACTTTTCTACAACCGAATATCTGTCAAATACAGCAACGGTAATTTATTCTGGGATGTTGCCATGCGTAGAAATCGCATCGAAATGATTATTTCATCGATAATAAGAATAAAGCGTCGACAAAGTTTTCATTTGAATTTTTGAATTTGAATTTTTCATTTGCAGCTCCGGGGGGGGGGATCCCAGTGTTTCTTCAAATCCCGAAATCCCTGGATTAAAATAACTAATTCCGGGATTTAATTTTTGTCTGAATTATATTTTCAAATTTTTTTCTCATCAAAATTTTCTAAGAATTTAGTTCTTAGAAAATCTATATTTCTTTTTATGAAATAAAACAATAGAATTTTTTTAGTGCAATTATATTTTTCGTATTGATAAATATATTGAAAAAATAATTTAACGGAACAATTTTAAACTGAGTATTAGACTACTAAACGCATTTTTTTTTAGCATTTAATATTTAGCTTCCAATAGACTAAATTCCCAGAGGTGGTGGTGTTGGGTCTAAATCACGTGATGCACTGGCAAACATTTGTACGTGTAACGTGTTATCCTGTAGAATTCTTATACTTGATAGCTTGTGTTTTAACTTTATCACCCTAATATTTTTAGATTGTTCTAGAATATATATTAGGTAGAAAATAATCTAATTATTTTTTTGCATAATTTTTGTTTATAATCTAGTTTATATAGAAGGCTAAGCCCACTTAACATAAATATACAGTTACTTGTCTTATTTGTTTGTGTGCTTATTTATAATTCTTAGTTGTTATTTTTTAAGTTAATTTATTTAGTAGTATACTTACTCTTACCAAGTATACTTTAGCATAGTTATTTGTTATTTAAAGACTATTAAGCCTAATATATAGTAGTGTAGAGCCTGAACTAGCATTTTATTTAGCAGGACAATTTGTAACAAAAATAAGAAGCAGTTTGAACGTTGAAAACCTGAACGAGCTTCATAAAAGTTTATTTACAGAAACATAACAATAAGGAAATGTTTTTTTTTTAATTTCATTTTGTAATAAATAATTAAAAATATTTCATAAATAATATTAAACCAATTTTTAAATTTTTTTAGTTTTATTACGTAATTTCAATTATGCTGATTGGGTAAGTATTTTTCATAAACAGTTCAATCCTCATCCCGGGATTTGGATATTGTAATCCCGAAATACCGGGATTGAAAATACACTCACGTCCATAAATTAAGGATAATTCAGAATCACACAGAAATTGAACTCTAAAGTAAAAATTTCACCTGTAGAATTATCACACACATCATGAAGAAGAATATGCAAATTACAGGAAACCACCAGATGGCGCGGATAGTACTTCACAATGAAGAGAGTGTAAGAGAGGGGTATATAAGGAATGGTGGCAAAGCAGTAAAATTGTTCACAAGCGCTTTAAAAGCCTTTCAGTGCAATAACCGCATAGTTATGGCACAAAGGAAGCATTTGGATGATTTTTTAAATAGATTTATCGGACGACTGGAATGTGGACGTATCGAGCTGGAAGTATCCGAGGAACTTGGAATCACCCAGAGTGTCATCTCCAGGCTTTGGCAACGTTTCCAAGATGATGGTAATGTGAGTAGATGTTACAGCACATGTCTCCCCCGAGTTACAACGCCGAATGAAAACCGGTGTTTGGCAGTTACTGCCAAAAGAAACAGATGGAGCACAACATCAGACCTATCTCGTCAGCTCTCTTCAGCTACCGGTACGACAGTTTCAAGGCAGACCATGTACAGACGCTTAGAGCACATTGGTCTATATGCTCGTATGCCTGTCAGATGTGTTCCCCTTACCGCAACTCACTGTCGCCTACGATTAACCTGGAGTAGAGAGCATACATTGTGGACACCGCAACAGTGGTCTTGTGTGATGTTTTACGACTTGTCCAGGTTTAGTTTACAGTCTTATTCTCCCCGGACTTTCATATGGAGAGCGCCAGGTACCCGTTACCACCAAGAGAACACCATTGAACGACACCGTTACGGTGGTGCAGGATGGCTCGTTTGGGGAGGAATTATTCTTGGTTCCAGAACTGACCTACATGTTCAGAGTGTAACGATGACAGGCCACATCTATCGGGATGTCATTCTGGAGCAATATGTAAGTTTGTTTCGGGGCGCCATGGGTGCTGAATTTCTGTTTATGGATGACAACGCCCGTCCTCACCATGCAATTATTGTAGACGAATGCCTTCAATCGGAGGATATCACCCGTATGGATAGGTCACCATACTCACCGGACTTGAATCCAATAGAGCATGTGTGGTATATGCTTGGCTGACGAATTGCAGCCCGTCAACCCCCTTTCACCTGTCTACCGGAACTTCGGAGTTCATTGCTTGTTGAATGGTGTAATATTCCCCAAGATCAGATTGATAATTTTATACTCAGCATGCGTAGGCGTTGTAAGGCCTATATTGCATCGTCCGGGAGACATACTCCGTATAAAACATCATACTAACCATGTTATACTGTTTTTTGTAAATAGGTTCTTTTTTGAAATTTGCTCCAGGGAGTAAAAATCGCAATTTTTATTAATTATGTCAAACATATAGCATTTTTTTTGCTCTTTACCTTTTGTTTAATAAATAGACTTTACAAATAAGTCAAATTTATTTTGCTTCTGTCTCTTTCTTTGCCTGAACTTCATTATCCTTAATTTATGGACATGAGTGTATAACACGAGATAGCAAACCCTAGATGAATTGCAGCCACCTAGAGAAAAAAGCCTTGTTCCAAAAGTCGAATGCTAAGTGGTTCGTCATGACCTGTAATTTATGAACCACACACAAGTATCTGAAGCCTCTAGATGAGGTGGGATTAAGTATTTCTCTTTTCAACCATATAACGCATGCCTCTATTTTTCTGCCTGGAAAAAGGGTGTTGGAGTCGCACACGAGTCTTCTAATTAATAAGTGAAACGATGGAAAGTTGCAACTGCAGTGTACTTTACAGGATTTAAGAACCACTTTACCAGAGGTATTAGAATCTACATTTCAAGCAAAGAGTTTGATAATTATCATTTCATCTTATGATACTGCTCATTATAAGTCTCGGCAGAATAGAAATTTAAAAAGTTATGAGTCAAGGCAAGCTAGAATTAAAAGAATTTAAGGGCCAACGAAGTATTTTTGATTTTCTTCAAGGATTTACTGTTCCCTCTTTAGTATTTCACTCGATCATTAATCTTTACCCTAGTTATGTTTCCGATAGCAAAACAATGATAGAAATTTATTCGAAAACAAATTTTCTCGTGAGTCGCTTTCAATAATCTAAACAAGTAACGAAATTGATTCCTACAGAATAAAGATTTACGAAAAATATTATTCTAAGCGTCTCTTTTTCAATTATCCTTTATTTAAATTCTTCTGTTTACTTCTTATGATTAGCATTACAAAAAATTTTTATATTGTGAATATTATATATTTAATTTTCAATGCCATATGTCTCATTTCATACCATAAACTTATTCAAATTTTGATGAATACAAACCTTAAAAATAATATTTGCATTTTAGTCATGTATAGGTCAATACAATTTTTATTCTAAATACTGACCAGCCTGCAAATTTTTAACTTTAAAGATATCCTTTCTGAAAGTGTGTTTTCAGTTTAAAAAATTATTATTTTAATCATCAATGTGCTTTTCTCAGCTGCTGTATTCTCTATATTTTCAGAATTACAAATAAGTTAACTCTCCGAGCTAAATTTAAAAATTTTACTTTTTTAGCTGGGGGAAGGGAATGAGTTTCAACTGCAAAAGTCAATTACGAGGAAAATCAAAAATATAATCAATGATCCAAGTTTAGATTTGTCACAAAGCTAGTAGAATTCTTAGTAAATAAAATTTCATAAAAAGAATTTCTTTCCAAAAAAACTATTTAATTTCATACTGAAATATTTTTATTAGAAATGTCACAAGAATCTAAGTAGCACTCATACTATTAATATAGAATTAACATAATATAAATATAATACATTGATCTTGTGGCAAAATATACAAATTTATGTAAACTAAAATGAGGTATTTACAATGGATTTGTGCATAAAATTATTTTCTTGTTACACTTTTTAAACATATATCACCATATAGCTTAAATCAAGTTTTGTATAGCTGAATACTTTCAGCATTTAGTTCACAAATTTATTTATTAATTTCATTTAATGAATTTGCAGTTTGAAATTAATAGTACAATTTCCAGCGCAATTATACTTATTTACTCATCACTTAAAATCTTTATTTTACATAAAATAACATCTTTTAAAAATAGAGATTTTAGAAATTCAACTATAGCTCGAATAAAAAATCTTATATTGCTTTAACAAATCCTTATTCTTCAATTTCCGTGCTTCTTCCATATCATACCATTTTGCAAATTAAGCAATTAATATGTTGTTTGATTCAGTAAAAATGAACATAAGAATTCAATACTTTGTGAGAGAGAGAAGTACCCTAATTTCTAATATCGCTTTCCTAAATTGGAAAAAATAATGAAATTCAATACGTTTTTTTAAAAAAAAAATCCTTAAAATCATTGTTGTTGTTTTTTCTTTTTGCGTCCTTTACTCGAGTAAAATTAAAACACACACAAAAAGTAACAAAAAAGTTTAACACTAACTTCAAAATACTTTTTCAAAGAATTGAACAACAAAAATTCCGAGATTCCACTTTGAAACAACTCAGAATAAAATTACATCAAGCAAGACGACGCGCGAAAAATGTCATTTCGAGTATGAGAAATAAAAGAAATAAACTGAATTGAAAAGAAGACATATCGCTAATGAGCTGCATTCCCGGTAATCGTTTCAATGAGTCAAAAACAATCGTCTGCTTGTAAATGTCGCGTGATGTAAAAGTCTTCCGAGAGCCAACGCCTGATACTTCGCAAAAAAATGTATTCCATCACATAATTCGAGACTTCAACCGTCTGATGTTCTATTCCGGGATTGGAATCATACATTATTCACAGAGTCCATCCCCCCCCCCCCATTTCCTTAGCGGAACCCCAAACGATGATATGGTTCTGTGCACGATTGTCCAAAAGACAAATTAGAATTCTATTTTTCGACACTGGCAATTGAAAAGGTTATCGTCCTGAACAAGATGAACATTTTTTTTTTATTTTTGTACGTATCTGAGACAAGTTCTTTTTTGTTTGTGGAAACTCTTTTCAAATGTTAGGTTTTGACAGGGAAGAGAAATAAAAATTGGAAGAAGTTGTAAGTGGGGAACTTAAATTTTAAAAAAAAGAAAGGAATTCTTATATTTTTGTCAGTGTTCCAAAAGAGAGTTGGAAAAATTTTGTAGAAGAATGTAGGAATGTCACTGAAAAAAGGTCGCGAATATTTTGAAAGAGAAATTTCAATATCGCGTGTGACAGTGAATAGTGACACTTTCACGCTATATATATATGTGTGTTTCATGTTTATTATAAATTTCTCTTCCTATTCAATTTTTTAAAAAATTTTAGAGGACTTTTTCTACTTTTTTGGAAGTCATTCTAATTCTCCTTAAAGGTATTAAATTTTAAAGCCATTTGCCAATATTTCATTTTATATAGTCATAAGAAAATAACTCCAAATGCTGATCCTAATACCAAAAAAGGAATCTATTTTTACAACTTTGCAGGTCATTTTAATATTTTTAATGTGAAATTTGAAGAAAAGCTAAAACGCCGAGCTGTGACACGAAATAAAAGAAACATTAGAAGATTGGCCAGAATGCTGTCAAAGCTGAAAGTTAATTTTCAAAACGTCGCACGTTTTTGTCAGTGTTCCAAAAGCAAAGTGAAACTGATTTTGGAAAGTAGAAAAAAAACCCCGCTGAGGCGTGTTTGAAAAATATATCAACTGTATAGAAAAAAGGTTAACATGCTCAAATTAATTCCGCAAGTTTACGAATTTTTTAATATATGTTTTTTAACAGGTTAGTGACTAAATGTCACGCGCGCGCGCGATAATACTTATATTTTTTATAAATGCATTTTTATAGAAGAAATTTACTCGTTCATTAGTTATCTTTTAAGTATAGGGAACTTTTTATGATAGTTTTAGACAGCGGACATCTGAAATTTTATATGATTCATCTCAATCTTCATTTATCTATAATTATTACATTTATTTGTTTTCTCTTTTTCAGACAGAATGCTCTGAGAATACTTATTTCGCCGCATTCTGTATAGATGTAAGCTAATTGAAATAAAGCATGTTTTATTGGAAGAAATTTTAAAATAGAAAACAGATCGTGTTTGTTTTTAAGCATGCACAGAAATCGCCACTAGATGACAGCAAATAATTTTGAAAATGACTTGAACAGTGCCACTTTTGGGGGTGCATCCAGACTTCAATAAAGTATTTTTTTTTAATAATTATTCGTGTCTATCTTAGAAAAAGGGATTTTTTACGCATGACGTACAAAACTAGAGCGTCGAAAAGGCAAGCACATACATTTCTCATGTTTTTTTTATATACATACAACAAATTCTTAGTTATAAAGAATGAACGATGTAACATTTTCCCGCCACGTAGCTGTAAAAAATCAGCTTATGTAAATAACATTACGCCATCCATATCCACATACGTATCCCCAAAAATATTGCGGGTTCATTTCATCTGACATCACCCGACAACCGATGGCCATGAGAAAACCCACACCTGCGGGCTAGAACCTCGAGTATAATTCGAGGTGTTGGAAATGACCACTCTCACCCCAAGATAGTGAAGAAATAGTTCGTTTTAAAACAGTGGGAAAGAACGGTTATGATTACCTCCTCCTTCACAAATAACATACTCTGTAGATTGGATAATGATATCGTATCCAAGATGGGACCAGTACCATGAACCCAGATGACTGCTCTGTCAATCTGTTCAATATTATCCACATAGAGGTTTGTTAACGAAAACACACACACAGGAACCCTAATTCTAGAAGATCAGCAAGAATATGTGGACAGTCAAAAGTATAATCAATAATTTGAATAACTTATAACCAACTGTGCATGCTTTAATAAATAGCTGTGGATGAAATAAATCAATTATTTAATTTCTTAACTCTATAAAGAGCTACCCATTAATTTTCCCGAACGTCACAACGGAAAATGGAAAATCTCCATTTTATGCACTATATTACAAAATTGTGTCCAATATTGAAAGAGTTGGAACTTATTTAATGTGTATCGCTGCTTCATTTGATTTTATTTTCGGCGCACTGCACAAGGACTGTCTGTTAATCATAACAATCACATAACGCGGACAACACTAGAGTTAGTTCTCCCCTTTCCACACTTGCACCCCCCCCCCCTCCAATAAGAGGTTTTTGAGCTTCTAAAGATTTAACGTGTATAAGCCTGTCTGCATGACCCATTGCTGTCACATGACGTATCAGTGGCTCCAGGAATCAAACTCGGAAATCAACAACGCCGACTACGAATTTGAACAATCGGCTACCATGAATAATTATTGGGGCTTAAAATCAAATAGTAACATCGCCTGCTCTCCCCCGCCCAGAATCGTCTTTCGCCGAAAGATGCTACGTGGATTTCCATCCATTTGTAATCTTCTTGGTGAATAAAATAATTAAGAAATTCCTTTGTCTTAGCAGTATGAAAAGGCGCCAACACGAGAATTGTCTCTACCCCTTACTGGTTGATTCACGAAAACATCGATTAATGTGGTTAGTTTGTTGAATGCTGAGGGTTTTAATCACACACACACACACATTACTGCTTTCTTTCAGGCAATTCTCAACGTTCTAACAAATTCAGCAAGCATTTTGCTAGTTTATTGCAATGTCGCGTACAGTTCAATCTCTGACAAAACTCGTTCACTAATTGGCTGTTTAGAGATTTATTATTTGTTTCGATATTTTTAGCAATCCAAAGAACGACTATTTAATGCTTCCATGTTTTAACCATAGACAACCAGGAAAGACGAAACGAAAATTAGATTTATTGAGCACCAGTGGCAATCGCTTATGCCAAGTATAGAGAGAAGGAATGTTTGTTGTTTCTAATGCCACTTGTCTAACGGTCTCAGTTCAAGTCCCACGAAATTCATCACGGCAAAGGGCTAGAGATTTAAGCTTGTCGTTAGCCGTAGCAAGATACTGGTGGAGGTACAATTTTGCTTGGTTCCACCCCAATTTTAAAGGAGAAGACCCTGGAGGTGGTTAGGGGCCTCCTATCTCTTCTTCCATCTACCTTGCGGCTCGACGGCTATTTAGAGTAACCATGTCCCCACAGGGGCATTATACATTTACAAACATCCATACCTTTCCCGGGGTTCAAACCCTGGTTCTACAGCACATCAGTCAGCGTCACTAACCACTGTACCAGATGGGTCGCTAGAGTAAAAGAATAAAAATATTCGACCAAACGAATCTCTCACAGGGAAGTTCCCCCCCTAGGAGGGGCAGAGGTAGGTAAAGCCAGGTCGAAACAAACACAAAAGAACATCCTATTAGGACGAATGGTATTTAGACGAATGGATTAGGCGACACTCGAGTGAAAGAGTTCATTAACGTCGCACTATACAGCAACACGAGGGCTATTGGCGACGGACCTCGCAATTTTAAAACTCAGTCGAGGACGACACCCGAGTTGTGGCTCCACCAAATTTTCCCATCAAGCCCACGGGAGGACTTTCAGCTTTGATATATAGAACACGCATCAGTGTCTCTACACTGCGAGTCTTCAAGAGACTGCAAAGTCTTCCAGATCTCGAACTCGTGCTCTTGACCATAATCTCTAGGCTACCGTGGCACTCTAATATTTTTACAGATGCACATTGATATCTCGTCACTTGAGCTCATGCACAAAATCTCCCGTCATGGGTTTTAACTTCAGAATATTTACATCTCTAGTCAGTCACAAACTCACAGAATTGTTTCAGTTTTAAAAAAAAAAATTATTTAAAAATGTATGAATTTATTTTAAAATTTAAAATGTTTAACGATGGTCCCACGGGTAATACGGTTCCTGGTTAGTCCACTCTCAGGTAATCAAGAATTCAGTGTCATTAAAAATCAATATAAAAATATATTGACTTTTTATTTGATGTTGACGGATATGTTGACGTGAAAAAGAGAGCAATTTTTGGAGTTTTTCGAATTGTGCATATGTGTTATTTTCGTTAGACTATCATTAAAATTTTTTTCTCTTATTTTACCTCACGAATAATTGATTATTCTCTAGTTGTGATATTTCTATCTCTTTCTGGAATATATCTCTTCAAATTTATAATCAAAAATCTGAATGAACTGCTAAAATATTTGACATGACTTCGACATGAAAGCACAATATGTAGTTTTCATTTTTACTTGTCTTATGTTAAGATAAATTTACAAACTAATATTTAACCATAAAAGATTATTAAGAAAAAAAAGATTAATCGGAAAAAAAATGTTTGTCACACAACAAGATAAAAATTAGTAATACAATAATATGTCTTTTTTCAAAAATATGTTCCTTAAAACTGATACATCAGTATAGCAACTTGTGAACCTCTTGATTTTTTTTATAGCCGAGACAAAGTCTTTGTTTGTTTGAAAACTTTTGACTAAGTTTTCACATCACAAGAAGCGAGGTGAAAACGTGAGAACTCGGTAAGTGTTGCCACTCGAAGCGGGAGAATTTATTTTTTGTTTTATTTTACTTCTCCCTCAAAAAAGTTGTCTTAACTTTTCGTCCGCGTTCTATAAGTGAGTAAAACTGATTTTTATATACGATCATGTAGGGGAAAAAATGAACGATCAAAAAACTCAAAATAGTGTTTACTTTTAATTATAAACATTTAACATTTTAAATATTTTAAACATTTATTTAAGTATAAACATTTCATTATAAACATTTTTAAAACCAGGCAATGTATTAATATTTTAGGAACTCAAAAGATCTCAAAATACTTTATTAGTATTATGAGGATTTTAACTTTTATTACATTCATGCAACTTGTTTAGAAGCCGTGATACTTAGCAGCCCGTTACAAGAACATCTAAAATAATAGATCATAAGCTCAAGTCCTAAATCTACCTAAATAATCTCAGTGATGTTTTATTTGCCTTATCTTAAAGAAAATAATATAGACCTCACAAATTTAATTTATATTACCATCAAAACCCATTTAATTTATATTATAAATACCAACTTCACAATCCTATAAAGCAGTGGTCACCAACCCTAACCCAGTCTGTGGATCAACTAGTGTCTTGCAGCCCAAGGAACAACACATGAATTCCATTTTATTTTCTGGGGCGTATTATTTTCCTGAATCACTTTATATTCCACGTCAAATCAATTTGTATTCATGTTTAGTTCAACTGTGTTTTAGTCTAAGGGCATATTTAAATGCAATTATTTTAAAATTATTAGATCAAACAATCAAAAATATAAACAATCAACGCCTCCTCACTCAGAGGGCAGCGGAAAAATTATTAAACGTTAGCCATTTCGTGATGATAAAATGGTTTGAAAACGCTGTTATAAAGCATCCTGAATGCAAACTTTTTACTTTTTATACCTAAAATAAAAATAAATTAGAGATTTTATCCTAAGCAAGTGTGTAATGAAAAACCAGATAACTTATTGATTTAATTTAAGCAACATTTTACAATTAGAATTTAATGTGAGTAACATATAATTCCTTATTGAACGATGAGAGAGGCATCCCATCTCTAAAAATTTAGCTTTCCATGTAATTTATGATGTCGAGTTTCCCCACAGAGAAGCGACCTATGAGAGAACCCCACTTTTGCAAGTGATCATGAACTTAATTATTTGAAGTACTCCTCTTTTTAAACCACTGCAACAAAAAACATTTCATATTTTATTTCTTATTTAAATGATTCTGTATTCTCCAAAAATCTTAAAATATGAATTTCATATTTTACCTGTCATAATCTGTTGTACCCGTTTCTTTAATATTCTGACCAAGAGAGACTTATTCTATTCTAACTTATGAGAATCTAATTAAGACAATTCTAACTTATCAGAATCAAACGCTATTTTGACCTTCATGGAAATCAATTTAAACATAAAATTTCTTCCCAGCCATCATCCCTCCGACTCTCTCATGGTGGTTCCCTCACCATCAAGGGAGATAGAAGTGACCAAACCATATTATTGTAGACTTGTAGTGGACAAAGCGAGATACTTTTAATAAAGAATCAGGAAACCTTTCTAACCAGCATCATCTGTAATTATGCGCAAATATCTTCAAATTGCCCTTTGAACTGAATGGTGATGGAGAGGAAATAGACATATACATAACATTTCATTTTGAACTGGTGGTTAACTTTCTGTAGGATCATATGAAATGAGTTACACATCATCACTTCAAAACTTATATAAAAAAAGGAATTTATTTAAATGCGTATAACTTCATTTGCTGTCAAAGGATGTAGCATTGCATACAGACATAATATAGGGTGCCCCCGAATGCTATTTACGAACTTGGAGGGAAGATAGAGAACATCATGAGGAGCCATAATTACATAGTAAAGCATGGGTGAAAAGAGATAGGGGGCGCTGTACGTGAGTTCAAAAGGTCGGTCGGCACATGTAGTTTTCTCTATTGAGGTATGAAAAACGTGCGATGAACAGGAATCGTTATACGAACGCCGAGTTGGCGGATACTCACTTCATCTATGGACTAGCCAATGGAAATGAATATACTCGAGTGCATCAGAGTCTGGCGGAACATGGATCTCTCAGGACCCCGAATGAGGGTACTGGACAGCTGCAAACAGCACGAACACCCATATTTGAAGAGGGTGTGCTGCATGCTGTGGACCGAAATCCCAGTGGCGCTTGCCGTTGCCGCTGAAAGATCTTGAACGACTGTCCATCTTGTACTGCAGGACGAAGCCTTACTTCCGTTTCATGTCCAGAGAGACAGACAGTTTCCGACAGAATTATTACAGACAGATGATCAGACACGATGTGTCGCATTTGTGTAGTGTTTTGTTACCCAAAGTGTGGAAGGCATGCACTTTGCCAGTTCCGTGATGAAGCAACCTTTTCAAGTGAATGGGTGTTCAATACGCACAACGCGCAAATGTTAGCCTTAAACAACCCACACAGCATCCAACCACGAGCCACACAACAGCGCTTCACTGTTAATGTGTGGGCAAGTATCGTCGAAGACAGTTTACTCAGCCTCTACATCTTACTGCCTCGATTGAACTCTGAAAAATATCTCGTCTTTCTACAGGAAGTACATCCGAAACTGCTCACCGATGTCTCCGCTCCTGTTTGGCGCCGCATGTGGTTTCAAAAAGATGGGGCGCCATCTCATTATGAAAGGTGTTCACGTGACCATTTGGATCAGACATTTCCAAAGAGGTGGATTGGGTGTGGTGATCTCATTACTTGGCCTACCGGATCCCCTGATTTATCTCCTCTGAATTTTTTTCCCTTTGGGGTGCGATTAAGAGCCTTGAGTGCGAAACACCCGTCAATTCTGAAATTGACCTGGTGGCTCGAATATCCATCGTTCCTGCTACGATCTGTGAAACGCCCGGTATTTTCGAACATGTCCGCCAATCCATGTCGCATCGGTGTGCTGCATACATTCATTCCAATGATCGCCATTTCGAACACCTCATGGGATGCTTTTATGTAGTTTTTTTATTTATCTATGTGTAATAAAACTTTTTACACTACATTCTGTGCTGTAGCCTTACTGCCTTTGTGTCTCTCTTTATCTCGTCAGGGTTACGTTTCCGCCCAGGCTTTTCTATGCAATTATGTCTCCTCAGAATGTTCTCTACCTCCCCTCAAGTTTGTACACAGTATTCAGAGACACCCTGTATATACTTTTGCATCCTTAGGATACATAAAGGTAGCCTTAAACTCGAACAAATTATATAAAATTTGTTATTTGTAAAAAAAAAAATTTGTTACATGTAACAATTTGCCTTCGTTCTAATCAGCTTCATGAGTGCTCTCTTACCACCAATGACTGAAAACATTTCGCGCATAAAACTGCACGTAATGGTAGAAAAGAAGATTTCGATTTCGCTGTAGTAATTTTAGGCTATGTTTAATGCATCTTAGAGTTTTATTAATTTTATGTTCTTTGTGTTCGGGTAGTTGTAGAAATGCGTCGAATTAAAATATTAAAATAGAAATCCAAGGTGCTCTATTTATTATAAGAACTATTTTTTGAACGTAAAAGTGTTTATAAAAACAGAAAAACATCTTGCTTTCTCGATTCTCAATGACGTTCTGTAATCAAGGCGAGAAGAAGAGATATAAGGACAAGTTCTTTCTTCCTATTTTAAATAATTTATAGAACCTTTTTCATTCATCAAAATTTTTGATTGTTTTTTTTTTTTTTGCGACACAAGGTGTCCACGTCATGCTTGTAATACTACTCATGTAAGTATGCTATATACTAGTATAAAACTACCTGATGTAAACAATTAAGGCGGTATGGTACCCTAAAAATCATTAAACAGTCGAACAATTTTATTGGCTTATTTGATACCTCAAATCTTTATAAACATGTCTGCAAAATTTCAAAGCTTTACCTGCATTTTTCATTAAGTAATGGAGCAATGTTTGATGCTAAACAGCAACTACCACGCCTACATTTCAGATAATCTGCTAGAAAAGAGCCTGATAAAAAATGAATTTTTTTCTATTGCGCATCAATGAAATTGACATTATATATGCAGTAATAAACCATTTTAAGAAAGAATTGTGTAATTCATTCAAAAATTCTAGTTTGTGAATTATTTACTGGAAGATTTGGTCAAGATTTAAAAGTTCTGCGTGCTTTTTATGATATTATTATGAATGAAATTAAAACTTGAAAACGAATTCTCCCAAAGCACAAATACTAAATCTCATTTTGATAACTCAGATAATTAAAAATCTAATTCTCAAAGAATAGAAAAACTCTCCCATTTTTATACATTTGTTTTTGGTGATATATATATATCCCATGTGTGCGAGATTCAACACTTTTATTATTAAAATATTTTAAGATATTTATTTAAAAAAATACACATATACAGTTCTTAGATTTTGATGTATTTTACCTATAAATTGTAATTTGATTTTGCTTTCATTCGTATACAATATTTAACATGCGAAGGCTTTTAAAATCATGGAAATAAAAAATAAAGGCATAAACATCTTTTGTACATGTTGTGCATTAGCTCTGAGCATGGAATTAGCTCTGAAGTGTGTGTATTTATTTTTTTTATAATTATTAAGATAAAGTTTTATGAAATATTGATCTTTCATTCCTTTTCTTCTACGTATTCATTATGGCAGTATACTGTTTAATTGTTCTACATTTTTGCAGTTTCTTATGATAAGCAGTTTTAAATAAGTTAATTAACATTTCATAAAAGTTTCAGACTATTCGATGAATATAATATTATGCTATTCATGGAATGAAAACTTCAAACTCATATTTCTCCATGTCCAATTTTTGTACATATACTATTATTCAAAACCCTAAGGCTTTTTTGATAATTGAAGTTTGAAATTTTTATGCATGTTCTGAAATTTATGTTTTGTAAAATTGTTCACGGAATTAGCTCCAACATGCGTGTGTGTTTAGTACTTTTTCTGAGAAGTTTCGAAATCAAAATTAATGTTTTTTTAAGAATGTTTGTAAGTTTAACTATAAAAAAAAATAATAAATAAAGAGCAGCAGCAGAAAAACCCACCCACCCACAGTTTTATGTAGTATATTATAAGATTCTTGGGGAAAAAAATTTGACAAAAAAGTGACATATTTAAAGATGTCTTAGGAACTTTAAAAATGTTTTAAAAGTTAAAAAATTTAGATTTTACAAACATTTTGCAAAAAATTTTGTACGGAATTATTAGTAAATATTAACCTTTGTAAAATACAATTAAAACCAAATATCAAATATTAAAAATAAAATTTAAAAAAACTGTGAAGATGGTACCATATCGCTTTAAAAGAGATATGTTATCTTATCGCTTAAAACTCAAACAGCCAGAAACCAAGCACAAAAAGATGGTTACATTTAGTTTTTCATTTTAGGGAAATAATCAATAAATTAATTTTGATGTTTTTGTAAGAACAACAATATCAATGTGCACAACGATAATTTTATTTTATTTTTTTATTCTAATTTAAATTTTTCAATCATAAATATTTCATTAACAATTCACAGGTGCTTAGTTCTTGTTCCTTTCTCTCCAATCACGTGAAAAAAGTTTGTCCAATCAAACCACGAAATTAAATTAAAACAAAAGCACGGTAAAGATGCCCACTTCAGAAACGAACAGGAACTGCGATTATTCAAGATCGATCATTTTATTTGCTTTTCCGCTTCAGAAAATCTTATCAGAAATTGAATTGTTTTCTTTTTGTGAAAAAAATTATCTTACAAAAAGAAACCTATTATAATGAAAAAAAAATATTTATCAAATACCAGAAGTCAATTTTTTTCGATTTAATTTTTAATTAATAAAGCAAAAGAGAATGTAATTATAGTTATTTTATGTATATATATATATATTTATGTGTGTTGTGTGTGTGTATATATATGTATATGTATATATATGTATATATATATGTGTGTAGATATGTATATATATATATATACATAGTGTTTTTGTTATTAAACAAATAATTTTATGATTATAATTGTTTTGTGCACCAACTCAAAACTGTACAGAATTAACGTCATTTCAACGATGTCTTCGGTTAATGTTAAAGAATAGGACCAAAATTTGGAATTTTTTTTTTCAGATATAGAAGTACTCAAACATTTATATTATTTTCTGGCTTTAATATCTGGCAGAAAATCGCTTATTTTATCATACTACTTATTTTTATCCCAGTTGATACGTTTTTTCTTTTATAAAATGTGTCGCATTTTTTCTCCTATACCGTAATGCTAAATGAGCTATCCTGTTACATGTTAATAGGAAAAATTAATTATTCACGAAATACTTTGAAATTTTAAAAACGCTATATTTTAAACAAGTGTATGAGTTACAATGTCAGAAATTTTATGAAAATTAAGGCATTTTTCTGAGGAAAAATGTGCTTACTCCGCATTAGTTTCACGCTCTCGTACATATGCCGAAAACAGCCTTAAGACTATTCATGGGCTACAAATACGAAGAAAAAAAATTAGACCACAAAGATTTAAATTTTTTAGAAAAAATTAGTGCATTCTACAATGCCAATGTATAGCAATTCGCGCATATCAAGCTAACGTATCATATGATGTAAGGCATTAATTTAATAGAATTGTCAAAAATCAAACAATTCTATATGGGGAATTGTTCAACTCTGGTTGAAATTTATAATGAAATTAAGATACACATCACAGTTAAAATCACGTAGTTGGTTTCCCCCCCCTTTTTTCTTTGACAATTTAACAATTAAACACATACTTTAAGTAATTTGAAACTGAATTAATAGCCAGTTTTTCTCTAAAAGCAATGGGCTGAAAAATATAGCTTGCGTTAGTAAATGTAATTAAGAACTTGTGTGTAGCAGCACAGTAAACATTATTCAATAAATAATACGTTCAATCGATAACGTCCTATTTGAAACGTCAAGATCTACATTTCAAGATAAAGCAAAAATAAAAACCTCATAAATGTCCAACATTAGACAATTTTATATTTACACTTATATGACATACCAGGTGGTTATAAATAAAACTACACTATTCAGAGGCCTGTAGAATCTGTTCTACTTATCGTACTTTGATTAACATTCGTATATATGCTATATGGACCACGATGAAAATATTTCCGCAAGAAAAAAAAATTAGTACAAATTTTGACCACCAAGGGGCTTTTAACGAATATTCCTTAGCCCGAGAAGTGTGCAGCGTGCATTTGTCATCGTTAATCATGCCCTTGCAAAAAAAAAACTATCGAGCTTTGCTAGTAAAACTGTTTTATCTTAACGGCAGCAACCACTTAGCTGCTCTGCGTGAACATCATCGTTTAAAAGATCTGTGAAAAGGCCCAAGATTGAGGATTGTTTTGAGGAAGCTGATCAAGATATTTGAAGAGACAAAAGAGATTTAGGTGTGCTGCCCGGAAAAGGACGGAACCCGATCGAGATGTCGCTACTGCTATGGTTGAAAGAGACTCCAGTTCCATTTATTCTTCAGCAAGTGGTCGATCAGTGTCACGCGAGTTGGAGATTCCGCGGTCGATAGTACGAAAAATTCTGCGATATATTTTAAAATGAAATCCCTATAAAATCCACGTGATACAAACGCTGAAACCTCAAAATCACAAAACAAGCCTTGAATTTGGTTGCCTATTTTTGGCGAGAAGGGAAGTTGATGATGCGTAGCCTTGGAAATTTATATGGTCCGACGAGGCACACTTTTATTTAGAGATGGAGCTGTGAATAGTCAAAATTACTGCATATGGGGAACTCCACCTCCTAATGTCCTGCTTCAACAACCACTGCTTCCTGATTACGTGACAGTTTGTTGTGGATTTACTGCTGTGTTTATCCTCTGGCCTTTTTTCTTTGAAACTCTCACTCCACAAGGTCCTAGGCGATGCTCTGTCACGAGTGCACGGTGCAGTGTACTCTTTCAACAGCAGGCCATTCCTGCTTTACAGGACCTACAATGTTTACAAACCACTAGCTTTATGCGAGATGAAGCAAATTCTCGCATTGGGTACCAAAATAAAACACTGCTTTGTGCAAACTTTGACAATAATCGAGTAATATCCAGACATTTTCTGGATGCATGGCCTTCTCGTTCACCCAACTTGAATCCCTGTGATTTCTGGTTGTGGGATTTCTAAAAAACCATGTTTATAGAGGAGGGATTAGGACTTTACCTGATTTGACAGCTAGCATTATACACCATGTAGCTGAAATCATTCGTGAGTTGTTTCGCGCTACCATTGAAAACGCTATAATGGTCTTTCGACACGTTATTGATGTCAATGAAGAGCATATCGAGCATATTCTGTAATTGAATGAATCTTAACAATTCTGACATATTATTTTGTCCTTCTTTGGACACCACATTTCCTCCTAGTGACCAAAATGTGAACTACATTTTTTTATTGCATAAACCTTTTCCCCATGGTCCATCTGGCATATATTCCAAGTTTCAAAATCCGATAAGCAGAACGGGTTCTTCAGGCCTTTGAATAGTGTAACTTTAATTATAACCACTCGGTATCTACCGTAATTCTCGTACGCGAGAATGTATAAAAGAGAACAAAATATTCATTACTTTAAAAACAACCATCGAATTCAAAATGGCGAGAATTTTGACAGTTCATTTCATATATGTTATACTAAAGAAAGAAAGTAAAGTGATAGCTTTTCGATAAATCTTTATCATTCGGATGGAAGAATTAATGATAATTCATTGATTTCAGTTAATTATTCTGCTTTAGCGCTAATGGAACAAAATTCGAAACATTTGTTAATCGACATTTAGCAAATGCGAAAGAGAAATTGTTGCAAGAATCGATTCAGAATCTCTTTAAAAAAATAGATGGTGGTAATATATCAATGAAAGAATAATTACGTAATTATTCATATTTCGTTAAAAGATACCAATTATTAATGCTACCTATATTATGATGGATATCGAATACTAAAGTAAGGGAAATTGCATTAAATTTGAGAAAATTCAAATAAATTTGAACAAATATGACGAGTTTATATCATTTTGGTTAAAAAGTATTACATAAAAATCACGGAAATCATGTTCATACATTCTGAAAAAACGAATAAAATACTTTTACATAATTGTAGTAACACATACACATTAAGTAGCCTATAAAAAAAGTGTTCGAACACTTGCAATTTTCTATAAAATTTAATGTTTTTGTGATTAATAAAAACTAATATAACGCACTTGTAATTTTTTGTGATGCCTGCAACTTGTTCTTATTGGAATAACAATATTTATAAAAATATATCATAGCTATTATTTTTAAAAAATAGTCAAAAACTATTGAAAAATTAAGCCTTAAAAGTCTTCATACACTTAAAAAGACCTCGACATAGAATTGAATATTGCATTAGTAATAATATAATATATTAATTTGATACTTAGTAAGATATCTTTTAGCGTCCACAACAACTTTTAAACGTCAAATTTTGTAGATTTCATCAGCTTTTTGTAATTAAAGCATCAATGTTCCACCATTCTTCTGTAATGGTTGTTTTTAATTCAAATTTTGTTTTCATACGTCATGTTTTCCTTTTTACATATCAAACTCTGGACAAATATATTCTACTAGGCTTAAATCAGGTGATTTAGGAGGAGTTTTCAGAATTTGGGGACAGTTATGTAGACAACACCGGCATACATTGAGAGTAGTGTGCAGGGCGTCATTATCTTGTTAAAAAAAAGAAGTCGTCTCCAAAATCCAAAGTTTGGGCACACTTTGGGCAAACAACCCCCACGCAAGAACAATTCCACTTCCCCGCTGCAGCATATTACAGTGTGCGCGCGTGTGTGTTGTTCTATCCATTATCACCACAAAACGTTTAAAAAAATGCTGATTTATAGCCCAGGGAATCCTGATTGATGAAAATGTGGAAGCTCTTGTATGAGTTTCTCACGTTCTCTTTTCGAATTCCCAATTTCCCGTGGAAGCCGTGTGGTCATGGTCGCGAGTTCACGCCATGGTTCCACTGAAGATTAGCCACTTAGAGGGGTTCATACACGTTGAATCTGTTGAAACGAGCCTTGGGTGTCATCCTCGTTATTTTGCTGAAATTCAAGTTACTAACATCATGCGAGTAGCTAAACTGCCAGGTTCAAAATTCTCCCGTTGGCTGGGGTGCAATTTTAGAAAGGAAGGGGGAAGGTGCCAACTTGGGTGTCATCCTCGTCACTTGACCGTGGTTCAAAATTTCAATGTCAGTTTCCGATAGTTGTCGTGATGCATCAAAGTGTGACGTAAATCAAACTCAATTCTCCTTTCCAACGCTTGAAACTAGTCGCGCGGGTAAGGTTAACTGCCCAATCAAGCCATCACTGTCAAAATTCAATGTAATTAGCATCCCATTTTAAATTCTAAAAGCATTTTTAAATCATACGGAAAAAGTTAAATTTCTGTAACATACGTGATGATTGTGCAATTTGTGATAAACAATCCAACGAACAGTTAACCCAAATATAAAAACTTTGACATGTCACCTACGGCGTCTATTAATCATGATATTCATGAATACACATAACTGTAATAAACCCTTTGAAATTTCACGGACGAGAACATTTTTATACATACTTTGTTTTAGTTTTCCCCAATTATCCACTTGGAATACAATAAAATCGCGAGCTATTAGCCAAATAAATCACAATTGTTCTTTCTGTCCAGAGCTGCTAATTTTTTCCGGTTTAAAGATTTAGCGGGAAGTTCAAAGTAAATACTTCTCTTTCTCAATAGCAGACACTCGCATCGTTTCCTGTTAAAACCCACACACGAGATTAACATCGTTTCAAACACAATAAAAACAAACAAGATTTCTTTTCCAAATTGTGTTCAGCATCTTATTGTGCCTATAAGGTAGCGTGCTTTTAGTGCAACTGTTAAGATGGTAATAACAGTTATTAATGTAAACAATACCACTGATACTCCAAGTTGTTTTGTTTATTTGCAGTCAGTTTTGAGCAACTGCACTGGCTCGAAAATAGAAAATTCCTAGAGTACCAGTTCCAGAAAGGAGAAAGTTGTATAAAATCACTCATAGAAAAAAAATCAAGATTATTTCGAGGGTTTTATGTTTACACATTGAAACAATGTTTCAATATCAAACTAAAACACAGTCACTTATTTTTTTTATAAATAATATTGGATCAATGGTAATTGCATTGAAATAATACCGAAGTAATGAAATTAGGTAAAAGGGACAGTACAATTTGGTTAAGTTATACAAACAATTTGTTCAACCATAGGCAAGCGGTGGCTAATGGGGAACATGAATTATATTTTAAATGCTATTAAAGAACTATCCTACTCTAATGTGTGTGGCATTCAAAAATATAACACGCAATTAAATATTGCACATTTTATAATAATAATTGCCCACATTTACATTTACAAAAAGTAAAATAATAAAGATTAAGAAAAAAAAACTTCGGCTCATTTCAACGTTAAAAATTTCTAAAAGGAATTTCATTTTAACCCCTTATCGTATGCGCTCGAGTCAATACGAGAACGTTAAACAGAAACTGTACAGTAGAGATAGTTCAGGGGGGGGGGACGTAATTTATGCTGTAATCTTCACACTCAAATATAAACAAGCGCCGTGTTCCCTCGTGAAAACAGCTGCGATCCGTCGACGGGATTTCTTAAATTCAGAAAAATGCTACTATTTCGAATATTTTACTATTTTTTTGCGATTAAGGTTCCAAAATGTGTTTTAAGAATATATATATTTGCCCAAAAAATGTTTCTGTTAAGGGGTACTATAAGACGATTGGAAAAATTTATAAATTGAATTTGATTTTAATGTACCTCGCACTCTGGGGCAACACGAGAGCTATTGGCAATGGACCTCGAAATGTTGAACCTAAGCCAAGTGACAAGGACGATAAATAAACTGGCAGAACTCCTCCGCACCACCCCCAACGGGAGATCTTTGTGCCTCAACAGATTTAACGTGCTCTAGCTATTCAGAAAGGGAATAGTAAGTATATAAGAGCTATTTTAATGTCTAACTATAAAACAACACAAAAGCTATTGACGGCAGACCACGTAATGTTGAACCATGGCCAAGTGACGAGGACGACATCTGAGCTGACATCCCGCACCATTGGGAGGATGTTTGAGCCTCAACATATTTAACGTGCATCCGCCCCCTCGGCACAGTGGGTCTTCAGCAGTACCAGGCTCAATCTCATGACGCACCCACCACGAGTCCATTACTTTGACCACAAGGCTACAGCGGTCATTTCGGAAGGGGAAATAAATTTGTGAGAAGCAAAATCAATATTCCTTTTTTAGGGAAAAACATTCATCATACATGACCTCCAACAAGAATAACCTTTTTACGCGACAAATTAATGGAATTCAAATCAAGTTAGAATTAAATTTAATTACAAACATTCATTTTAATTCGCATATTAAAATATATATATGCGATTCTCTCATTGAAATTTAATATTTTAGTTTTAAGATAAATGTTGATTATTTTCCAACTGTTTGATACACAAAAGGATTAGCAGATAATTTGAAAATAAAATGAACAATAAAAATAAATTGGGCCTCAGAAAAAAATCCATTAGGGATTGGAAACATGATTTGTGTGGTATTCAAAAGATCGATTCCGAGAATTTATGAACAACTTTCCTTTTTTTCCTAATTTCGTTTTTCAATCCGCTGAT
This sequence comes from Trichonephila clavata, assembly GCA_019973975.1. Lineage (NCBI taxonomy): Eukaryota > Metazoa > Arthropoda > Arachnida > Araneae > Nephilidae > Trichonephila > Trichonephila clavata. The sequence goes on from BMAO01014204.1 coordinate 131,067, forward strand.
TTGTCAAAAGACGTAAATACATTTAAAAAGAAACAAAAATGTGCGTACATCTCCATCGACGCGACAACAAATTTAAATAAAGGTTTTAGCGAATTTGCAAAAGCTTAGTTTTTTCTTCAAGACGCAAATTCTTAAAGTGCCCGGTGATTCTTTCTCAAAAAGTTGTTTTTAAGTGTCAAGCGGCAATTTGCATTTGAGAAATGGTATTTTCGAAAACGCTTTTATGGCACCCCGAGGATTAATTTTGTCGCCCGTAAAAAGAAGCCGTTTTACTCCGAGATGAAAGAATACAAATGGTCCATTTCTAAATTTACTTATAGACACAACGTAACTCATTTTTCTTTTAAAAAAACCCACCATGTTTTAAATTTGGAAAAGACAGTTTTATGAGAACATGACACATTACATGCACAATCCACGTTAAAAATGAACTTAGAGCAGCTTTAAATAAATATCTCATATTACATAAAAAAGATTTTTCTTCTGTAGTACTTATATGTATGTAGGGGGTTTCCTAACCTTTTAATTCCTAAAAAAACAGATATCCGGATAAAATTTATCCTGCATGTTAGTTGATCTTTATGATCATAATATAGTTAACCCCACTATTAATAATATTTTATTGTCAGATTGGTGGCTTAGAGGTTACGCGCTTGCTTCGTAAGCCCAAGGTTTCGGATTCGATCCCGGCGAGGTCGATAGATTTCCTCAATGCGAAAATATAGCAGGCACGCATGTCACATGATTCTGTAACATGTGAATGATACCTTAAATATCCTTTTGGTTCTGGTATTCTTGGAAAAATTAAATCATGGGAATATTTAGCTTCCGTCAAATATTTGGTAGCGGAAGCCTCTACTAGATGGTGCCACTCCTCTGAAATGACTAATATTCACGTCTGGAAATACTGCTCATTTGAAAAAAAATATCTTCGTAAAGTTTCGTACGCTTTAATTATTCCTAAAAATAAACGAGATATCCAGATAAAATTTATTTTGCATGTTGGTTAATCCTTGTGTACATAATACTGTAAACTACACTATGAAGAAACAAGAATGAAACTCTGAAGTTTGCAGAATTCTCAGCAGAAGTGTTTTTAAGATAATATAAAACATGGATACAAAAGCAGAGGGTTCGGGTATGTTTTATAAATAAACCAATATCGCAAAATTTTTGAATCTCATAATTCACAGTAATTTTTAATACCACTGATATTAAAGCCTTAAATACAATTTTATAAATCTTTTGAAATTGTATGATAGTCCAGTCATCTTAGGGTTTCTCTGCGGAATGAAAGATAAGCTGAAAACTCGTATATGCCTTTATTTTGGCATTCTAAAAGTTGTCTCAAAAGTCTCAAAGTCTCGTGTCCGCGTCTTAAAATATTCAAGGTAAAAAAATTCGGTTTTTTGCAAATGTCTCGTTTCCTATGGCTTTAAGGTTATTTACATTTATTATAAATATTGTAGAGAATAAAATTTTCTATAACTTCAATTGAAACAATTTTTTATACTTCAAACCATTTTTGAGATAGAGGGCGCTGAATGCTTAGGGCTTAGTTATTTACAGCAGAATGCAAGGTCGACCGTTAGTGACATGATATAATACGCTGTATATAGTCTATTAACCTTAAAAATATACATAGTTATGAACATTTGGCCTTTTTATTAATTATTACGTTACATTTAGTAATAGATTTCATTAAACAAGTATATGTTTCTTTTATAACTAACTTTTGAACTACACTGTTCGTGTAGTTCAAAAGTTGTTGACAGATATGCTTAAAGTATTTTTTAATTATATTCCATTTTTATATATACTAGTTACATTTAAAGTAGAAAAAAATAAAGTAAGTTGTTTTTAATTATATTTTTACTTAGAAATATCGTTTTGTACAATTATTACAATTGAAATTCGGGTGTAAAGAAGTTTTATAAAAATTTTAACTATAAGACGAACATGAATGTTAATTTTTTACCTATTCTTCATTGCTTTCGATCACTCGAAAATTTGCCATTCATTCTCATTATTTTCGTTGTCAAGGATATTTTTCTAAAAATCTTGAAGGATTTCGGAATCAAAAGTACAATCTTCATCGAGATCGCTCTCGTATCCTGAAGCATTGAAGCAAGCTTGCCCATTACACTGGTTACAAGCTGAATAAGATTGAAACCCCGATTTCCTACATCCACAGCGTGGACCACAACCATTTTTGCAGTTGCAAAATATGGTATTGAGTAATTCATCTGGAGCAGGCGGTAATATTGTCGTAATCGGTTCCAAGAATTCATTCCGCAGAATCCAACCCCATTCCTGGGGTTTTAAATCCCTCCCTAGCCAAGTCTGAACTTGATAATATACACAGCTAATGTGTTGCTGAGCCGCTGCACTTGTTAGTTTAAGATTGGATAACTGCACAGATTTGTTGACTTGATGAATTGTGTGTGTGTGTGTGTGTGTGTGGTAGATTATCAATACTGTTCTCAGATTTTGGAGCATTGTATATCACCAACAAGACTCGTAATCTATTTTCATGTAATGTTTGTACAGGACAGTTTTCTTCTTGGAATACTTGAGCTAGTTGATCCAAGTTCGGGAGATTCTCTAATATTCTAATGAAAGTTTTTTTCCCTTTTTTAAAAAGTGCAGATGTTGTATCACAGCCACTAAATGCGTGCAGAAACAAAATATGCTTTTTACAATGAGGATATTTATCAAAACGTTTGAAAAGTATATTTGAGTTTTAACATTCCCTTTGCCAACTTTTTTAAAGAACACTTCTTTTTGATGCGCTTGAGTACGTCCAATTAAAATGACGAACAAATCAATATCTTCCCCTACTATGACGGCAGTCCTGTGATGTTCCGATTCTCCAATAGATGTTTCTACGATAAGAACATCTGCATCATCTTTGGCCTGTTTTATTGTGATATCAACAGATTCTAATTTCCCAATCAACATGTTAATAGAAAAAAATTTTATTACATCGATTCGACAAAAAAATCTCTTGGCTACTTGATACATACTATCATTGTTTCGTCGAAACAAACATCATTCGATTTTGATAAAGCAGGAGTTCTTCTTAGCTGTTTCATTACTTTTATGTTTTTGCTATAGTTCGAGTATCCATCAAATACAACTACAATTTCAGAACCATAATGTTTTTGTAAATATTTTACGTATTTACCTAAAATTATTGAAAAAGTATCGTCTTTACTCCATACGATGCGATGCAAAAGAAACCCACCATCAATAATGTATGTTACATTATTTTCATCGAGGTCAAAATCTACAGGAGTCATATTGTCATATAACATCGCTTTCGTGGTTTTTCTCATGCCATCATTATCAAATAAAGTTGATGGATATGGACGTGGTTCATATTGGAGATATTCTTGAAGATTACGTTCAAACTGTTTGCTTACAGTTATTCTTTGGAAGAGTAGCAATGGATCAATTGAAACTCTACAACCGTTAATTTTGACAGATTTGTTGACAATCGAAAGTGGTAAAATCTTATCGGATCGTTTTAACTTTATTTCATTAATTTTTAAACCAGTTATCTTTACCATTGATTGTAATCCGATTTCATGGGCTTTGTGACAGTTAATTTGATAATTTCCAACTATTACAGAAACCAAATATACCAATTGTTGCGTATTTGGAAAGGGATTATGAAGTGTAAGCCATTCAACTAGTACATCAGTATTATCTCTTTTTACTCTTGAATCCTTAGCATCAACGTGTTGTTCAGTAGAGTCTAAAGAAATTGTACAAAACTTCTCCATCTCGTCACAAATTGTATTTGTAGCGTACATAGCAAACACCCATTTACATAAAACACTTTCTTGCGTACTTCGACCACGAGATACTCCCCCTTCTGTCTTCATAGATTTCATTAGACTTTCTTCGATAACCATATATGTCCATGTACCAGAATTAAATTTCTATGTTCATTTCAAGGTGAAGAATCCATTTTTAAAGTTCTTAAAAGTCTGTCCATCCATTTTATTTTCTAAATCGTTCATATCTTGAAGATATAAATGTGCAGACTTCGCATATAAAAAATGACCACTAGCGTGAAAATATGGCAGCATTCTTCGTAGAGCATTAAGATGTTCTTTGAAAAGTTCCCAGTCTTTCAGCGCGAATAAAGTCGAGGGCTATTGATACCATTTCGAAATATTGTACCCATAATTGTGCTGTAGGACCTCGAGCTTTTAATTCATTCAGTTTATTCTGAAATTGATCACTAAATAAGTGAGTTGCCTACACACCCTTCAATGCCTTCATAGAAAACATTTCGGCAATTGATTTGTTCAGTTACCCCCCCCCCATTTAACACACAATCTTCAATCTTCATGTCTTCGAAGATTATCATTGACAATACAAGCCATAACAATGTATGACCTCTGATACTTCTTGAATAAGCGTGACCATTCAACATTTTGTCGACTGAATTCGTAGCATATATTTTACCTAGAACTCCTTTGAGTTCACTTCCGTCCATTATATATCCAATCGATCCAAGAAAGGACATGAGCATATGAAATCCTCCTAATTTAACAACTATCTTACATAATTCTGAGTTAGCATCCGATGCAGCTACTATTTCACGTGCTTTAGAGTAGAGAGGTTGATCAAAAGTAATTAAACAAGTTTTTTGGCCATGTAACTTGGCAATATTTGCAGCGCAATGTAAAGTAGTATAAAATATGTCTACGTTACTGGCAGGATGATCAATAAAAGGAAGAAACATGACTTGAGAAGTAGAAAAATCCTTATTATTGTTAGTGAGCAGCTGTTCGAGAAAGCCGTTCCACCCAGGTAATGATGAAATATTCTTCCACTTTCCGTATAACCACAAAAAATCAATACCGTTTAAATTCTTTTCTGTTAATGCTTGATCACCATGTAGATTTTTGACTTGAATTTTGCTGTATTCAGGTGCAATTGGTTTTTCATATGCTAGAAGAGACACCTGTGATATTGCTGCTAATTCTTTTGCACATGGTTTGGTTGTACATTTTTGTATACGGTCATTGTAAAGAACAGCATCTTTTGGAGTAACACTCATAATCATCCCCATAACATGGAGAGTATTATTACCATCAAGAGTATAGATATTTATATCAGCATTGTCCCCAACATATTGAACAAGCACCCCTGATTCCGATGATGAAATACGAGGCTGTGGATGGTAAACTGCTGAAATTTCGTACTGTACAGAATTACAATACGAAGCTGCAATACCCAAGCTATATAACACTTCCATAAGTATTTTAGATCCATATCTTCTATGAAGAAACACAGAAAGGCTTAATAGTAGCTGTGATGAAAATGATCGTTCTCGTAATGCAGCCATTATTGCATGACTTATTGACGTGCATTTTGTTTTTAAATAAGCTATTTTTCCTTTTCTGTTTTTCATTATGACTTATCGTAAGAAATGCAATAAACTTTTTGGTATATCTTGATTTACATCATCCAATATCTTACTTGGAGGTGGATAAGACTTGGTTTCAACGACAGATGACCGAATGACTTCACGAATAATAGCTGCTGCAGCTTCTACAATTCGCAACCGTTCTTCTCTTCGGGATCCTTTTTTTATAATCATACCAAGCTTTTGATAATATATTAGCTAGTGTATCGCGAAAAAATATGATTGTAAAAGATCTTACTTTGTCGTAATTATTATATTCATCAAATATTTTTGTTGAAGTCTCGTAATTATAGTTTTATCATCTGGTACATACCCCGTCAGGACATCTATGAGCTATTTCAATGTAAATTGGGAATCGTCGTGAATTTCCACGTAATTAAAAATCTCTGCCATAGCTTCTGTGACTTGACTATCTTGGCGAGACTTCTTTTCAGTAGATGGTATCCGATTTAAGAAATTAGTGTAGCAGAAGTATGATATTTTGCTTCAAAAGCGATCAAATCATACTCACAAAGTATACGATCTTTCACTAATTCTCCTATAGAATCACCACGTTTTTCTGCTTTTTTTAAGACATTGTCTTTAAACTCAAGAGTACTCACTTTACTGATCTTGCGCCTGTACTTCTCTTTTTTTTTAGTTTGTTATTTCATCAGCTACTTGACCACAAAATAAACAGAGCTTTTGAAATCAAACGCTTCATTTCTTCTTTTACGAGGGACACTAGGTGATGATAAAGGTTTACTGCTTTCAATGCATCGTTTCGATGCTGCAATAGAATTTTTACTAATGTACACTTTTCGGCACTCGGTATGTACATTCACGGAGGTTGAAGAATTTAAAAAAATCAATGTGACCGTCCTTTCGTTCGATACTTGATGCTCTCAAAGTTTTTAAACCGCGCACTACATTAACAGGATAACCTTGTGATAGTGTTTCATTTTATATATAAAACATAAATCAGACATAACTCTCAAAATTTTACGTCCGTCGTAGCTAAAATACAATTTAAAACTAACGGATAAACGTGGCTAGTAGAAACTGAATTGTTGAAAAGGAAATCGGTCTTTATTATTTAGCTAAACATGTGTCCATCAACTAGCTATAAATTAAACGTTCGTATATTAGGTGTGTATAAGAATGTAAAGCGTCCTCTAGCGCTCATAAACATTCAGTGTATCCTTAGACTCCAACGAGAGAGGAGTCGAATCGAGACGAGACATTTTAGCAAACAGTCCATTGGAAATTGAGAGAGAGACTCCTTTATTTGAGTATTTTACCATGTTTTTATTACGTCTGTCAGGGTGGAATTTTGTAATTCATTTTAAACTAACTTCCCGATGAGCTAGAGATAGTATAATAATATATAGCTTTATAATTTGGACCATAGCTTAGAAGTGGATGACAATGCATGAAAATATGCTTTTTATTTCGTTATAAAAACATGGTACAACAAAAAAAAATTTTATTCTTAGATCATGTTTCTTTGAGGTTATTAAGCTATCAATAGGGGTCAGCAGGTCTAGGCATAATCTGCACAGAAGGAAACAGATTTGAAGGTTTATACATTTCAAACTAATTGTATTTCATTTTTCTTCTTAAAATGTAATTAGCATTCATTAAAATATAATTAAAGTAAATCTATAGTTTCAGTTAACTGTTTTTCAATTACACGAACAGATCCAGAGTATTAAAAAATATACTTGATTAATGAAATCTATTACTAAATGTAATGTAATGTAATAATTAATAAAAAATGCCAATTGTTCGTAACTATATATATTTTTAAGGTTTATAGACTTTATAAGGCGTATTATATCATGTGACTAATTGTTGACCTTGCATTTTGCTGTAGATAGCCAACCATTGCGCTTTCAGCGCCCTCTATTTCAAAAACGATTTGATGTATACAAAAATGTGTTTCAATTAAAGTTATAGAAAATTTTATTCTCTATAATATTTAAAATAAATGTAAATAGCTTTAAGGCCGTAGGAAACGAGATATTTGCAAAAAACCGAATTTTGTGACCTTTGACCTTGAATATCTTAAGACGCGGACACGAAATTTTATGAGCTTTTGAGACAACATTTAGAATGACAAAATAAAGGTCTATACAAGTTTTCAGCTTATTATCTCTCATTCCGCAGTTGACCCTTTTTTTTACTAAGATGACTGGGCTATGATCCTATTTTGATTTAATCTAGCCGTTTTAAAACTGTGGAATGCATATCTTCAGAGATGCGCAAGAGGTTTTTTAAAAGCAACCGCTAACAGCTCAAAAATACAAACATTACCAGAAAGAATACATAACTTTTTTAAATTTTCAACCTTGGGGTATAAACGATTTCTATTAGCAGCCAATAAAAAAAGAACCAAAAAATTTCAGGGCCAATGATTTAATCGATTTATTTCCAGTTTTTGTGTATGACGTTATTTGATCTTAAAATTAAATATTGAAAATAATTTTCAATAACACTGCATTTCTTTTGAGTTATAGATTTTATGGCATTTATAATTTGGTATACATTAAACAGTTGACAATATCAAATAGTCTTAGAAACTATTCTATCGAAGAAATTTTAAAGGAAAATATTTCCTTTTTTACTGCATTAAAGTAAGATTTACGAAAATTTAAAAATGAAATAAAAACAATTTCGGTCAACTAGGGGGGAAAGTCATCGGAAATTTTTTTAACTTGCTATGAAAAGTAAATAATATTTTAATTCGCCCCAACCGACATTGATATCAGAGAAATGATAATAAACAGGTTAAAGAACGGTAAAAAGGTAAAATTAAATTCAAAATAGCTTCCAATTTCCTTTGTAAAAACCACTAAAAGAAATATGTTAACACATCCCCACTAGCTTCCCCTACTGAAGATAAGAAAACAACGATGTTTTTTTAATTATCTTCGGAGACAGTCCCTTACAGGCCGAAACCTTAATATATTAACATCTTAATGGCTATCATAAAAACATTCAAGGCTAAAAATTGTTTCGCTGAAAACTTTTAAACCGTTGAAAGCGTAATAAACCAGATAAAATTGCATTTACAAAAAAGAAATTACACAATGAAAAATATGTTGTGTCTTTTTAGGCAAGAAGATTATCCGATATTGAGATGCTTTAGATAATTTAGGTGTTAATAAGCTTTAAGTAAAATAATTTTTTTTTTTTTTTGCTTTTCTTTTTTTGCAAAAGCAGTTACATATTTAACATTTTAGAATTAATAAGTTTCGAATTATCATCATTGTTTTATTTTTAACTATAAGAATGACTTCATTGCCCTTTTTCAAAATATTTTTAATTCAAAAATAAATTTCAACAGATCGCTAAATGTATAAAATTTTGTACCATATTTATTTTTTGATCTTGAAATTCTGTTTCATTCTATTTTAAATAATTGTATAGTTTTAAAAAAGGATATAATTAGAAAATATTTCTACACACGCACAATTTTATACAGCTTATTCTCGATATAATTCACTCACTAATAAGATTTAGAGCAGGATCATAGAAAAATATATTCACGATATTCCTCTCCTTAAGACACTTCATTAAAAATCCTTAAAATTTTATCAACTTTTCCTACAGAATTTAAAGTCTGTTAGCAAAACCACAAAAAAAGAGGCAATAGGAGAGAGAAAAGGTTAGGAAGCAATCTCTCTCTCTCATATTTGTTTAAATTAAAATAAACTTTCAGTAAATGAAAGCATACGAAATGCATACGCACTAAAAGTGAGAACCGCATTCCCCCTCCTTTTCCCATAGTAACCATCGTTTTAAGTAACTTTCTGGTTTTTAAAAATGTTAATAGAGGCTACGAAATTTCTAAAAAACTTTCTTTTCACTTACACCACTATAACTTTTAGGTAGCTAATAAGAAATCGTGTGAAAAACTGCCTTATACGTAAAATTAATGGGGGTCATAATAAACCGAGTACAAATTGTTTAATGTCAATTTTAGAGATTTTTAAATACCTTTTTAGCTTTTTTTTATATCACTTTTCGCATAATCTGCCACATAAAAAAAGAAAAAATTTATTCGCGATGCATTACATTTTTCAAAAAGGATTAAAAGTAAGAAAATTTTGCATTTTTTGTAGCATTACTGCTTCAAAAAAATTCTAAACGAAAAACATAATAAGTTATTCAATGTAACTTTTTTTTAACCATTTTTGATCCCTTATGATGGGTCATGATTTCTTAAATTATCATCGTGAACAATTGTGTCGTCCGAATATCCGCGCGGCATAAAAAAAGTATTCGTTCCCAAAGCGAAGTTGATAAATGATATAAAAAATGTCTGACTTTCGCTGGAGGTGTGTCCAGTAACATTAGTGTGAAGTGGTAATGATCGTTTGGCCAACAAACTTCTACTTAACGACAGATAAAGTCCATTTTTTCTTAACCAGATAAGAGAACGACACAATACCCAAGATTCTTTTTTTCCCTTTTGGTCGTATTTCCGCATTGTGATGATGTATGTCTGCAAGCACCATGAAATCTAATCTTCGTGGGAGGGGGGCGGAGGAAGCATCGTATAAAACAGGTGGTTTTTGGTGTTGGATATACATATGAAAAAAAAAGATGTAATGAGGTGATGGAATAAAATACCAGATACAAAAACGTAGCTTACTTCTATAATATTTCAAACATACTTATGTCGCAAACTTCATAAAAAAATTACAGTACATGAAATTTTTTCTGTAAACTTTAAGATTATTATTTTTTATTAGTGTTTTTTCTAAAGATATTTCTTTGAAAAGAAAAAAACCAGAATAAATTATATTCAATAAAAAACGCTATAAAATGTTAAGACTTATTTTTTTTCCTTCAACAGTTTCAACATATAGTAAACATAACAGTTTCATCATAAATAAACCTATGGCATTTTCATTTTTTAAAACATTTCACGGAACCAAATATCATTTGATACTAATATTTAATCGATTATTTCCGAAGACTTTGAGACTTGAAGCAAAATTTCTCGTAATAATTCAAACACTGTTTAAAAAAAAAAGATGTGAACAAATTAGTAAGAGCACAATGCATATACATTTTTAAATATATATGTACTATATATACATATATACATTTTTAAATATATATATATTAAGCTAAAGGGTTCAATTTTAAAAACTCTGTCACCTCAACACTTACTATATATATATATATATATATATAAAAAGAATGAACTTTTCCACAGTAAGCAAATTGTAGTTGGCCGAGAAAAATGAGAGAATAATATTAAACATGAATCCGTTAATATTTTAATTTTGCGCTAAATAAAGTTTGCAGCATTCGTATGAAACATCAAGACTTTAACCAGATTACAAAGGCCAAACTCGACCGTTTTCGTATTCAATTAAAATATTAAAAATAAAATTAATAATGATCAAGAAAATGCCGTACAGAAATGTCTTCGTCTACAAAATATTTCGGTGCAAATAACCTTTTCCCAATTCATGATTGAAAAAACTTATTTCATTTGGATCCATTCTCAGAGTTTTCTTATATTTAACATATTAAATTTTTATGAGATGGCATGTTTCTTAATTAATGAAGAAGTCTTAATATACTAAGATAAGGAGGCATTTCCAGGTCTTCTCGAAATAAGAGTTTACAGGCAATAAATGAAAAAATAAAACAATATTCTTAAAAATTAATACTTTTTCTTTTCTATAAAGAAAAATTAATTATTTCTGTTCAATTGTACGATATACGCACTCAGATCATGTTCACGCCTTATTTTTAAAAAAATGAAACAAAATAAACTGTCCAAATACTATCTAGAGAACTTCATTTGGTGATGCTAAAATTTGACAGATTCCTTAAAAACAAGAGAGAATGTGTATAATAATATAGAACAGTGATTTTTTCTCAACCCTTTTTCGTTGCAGTACACTTTTAACAATTTCAAAATTTGGCGGCACACTTACACTAAAATAAGTTTAAAAGAATTTCACTAATCTGTAATACACTATGTAAAATAATTACGATAATTATTTTCAGTGTTAAATAAAATATGTACGACAAAGACAACAAAATGTTTCTTGAGTAATTAATTACAAATTAGTTTGCATTTTTCAAGCGAAATTTGAACTTTATGATTTTTGATAACTTTGTTTATGCTTGAGGGTAAAAAGGTAAATGCCACTTTTTTTGTCAACTACAATTTAAAGTCTATTTTTTTTTTTTTTCATTTTTACGTATGTCAATGCTGAAAATCCGATTTCACTCAAATACGAAGTAGAAAATTGCAAAAATAATTTTTTGGCTTTGCGTTAGTCACCTATAATTTTAATCCTGAATTAATTAATTAGTTCTTCCGAATTTTTTGAAATTAAATCTCGATTATTACAGAGTGAAATTAATTGTTCTTCATTCGAAGTTAATTCAGATACAGATATAACCGTTATCCTAAAGGGGTTACGAACCCAAAAAAATTTTTTTATAATCCAACTACCCACAAAAGGATAAGTTAAATCTACTACACACACACACACACAAATTACCCTAACTTTATATAAAGCGGCCGTATTAATCGGGGTATGGATTTCACATTTTTTTTCAGAATATAATAAATAATTTGAAAAAAAATGGTGACATACTTAAAGAATTTTGCGGCTCACAAAAGTACCGCGGCAATGGGATTGAGAATCACTGGTATGGAATATGTAGCAAATATATTTGATACTTCAATTCAAAATCATATACTGACCTCACTATTTTAAAGATTCCTGTGCGCATGCGTAGAAATTTTCAAAAAATGTGTTTCGTAAAATAATTAGGGTCAGACAAAGATTAAAGACATTAATACTGGCTAATCGTATCCAATGACCTTCCGCTTTACGTAATAGTAACTTAACACTAAACGCTTTGGGAAAAACGGTTACATCATTGCTTGCTGCATTTACACTGACACAGAACGACTGTGAGATGCACTCGTTTCGTTATACGCGAGTGTCATTTTAACATGCATCCAAAAATTTCCTTATGATTTCAAATAAGGGAGAAAGTAATTTTTGAAAAATATTCTCTTTAAGAGAGTTTATATCTTTCTCCATCTTTTTTCTCAATTGTATGTTTTTTTCACTTTTATAATAATTCAACTGCTTCATTTATTCAACTATTCAATTTATTTAATTTATAATCTTTTTAGAAAATTGCTTAATTCTCTCAAACCATAAAATTATGTCATTCGCTTACCGTCGAAAAATACAAAATTATCACCCTGGCGAATTTTTTAAAGCTTATTTTATTTTTAAAATCTTCCGTAAAAAATGCTAAAAGTAAAATTTTTGATAAAAATTTGCATTTTTAGTAAAATAAGAGTTTGCATTCGTTATTTTATATCAGATAATACTAAATTTTACTTTACGAGAAGATATTCTTAGGAACGTGCGGTATAAATTCATAAAAAGTTTTACAAAATAGGTAATAAATTTCTTTTCATTTCGAAAATAAGAAACATCTCAAACTATTCTTTCTCAAAATAACCGCTCCAAGAGGGAGAAAAATAATTTCATACTCTTTTCTCACACCAAAATGCTCAATACCATCCATTGTTCCTCCGAAGCATGTGTTAGTTAAATATGACTCAAGTAACGGCGCATTCGAGAGAAGTAATGTTTCAGTTTCGCTCCAGATATACAAATAGGAACATTTATTTCAATAAGAGAATGTAACGTATACTTACCATAAAAACTCTGAAAGTGCAAGAACAAGAAAGTATATTTGTACATACATAAGGTTATCTTAGATTCCATTCTATTTGAATAAAATGAGGTAAACATTATCTTCTGGAACTATAGTTGTTACTTCCCATAAAGACGTACAAGGAAATTGGATAACGGAGCAAAATTTTACCCCCCCCCAACACATAATTTACGAAAAAAATCCCATTCCTTATCTTTATTTAAAAACTGATTTATTGAATAAGGCATTTCTAAGGAAGAACAATTTTACAAACTAATACCAGATCCTCCCTTTTGGAACAGGGACATTTTGGAACCTTTTTTATTACACAGAAAATTATGAGCTCACAAATTAGCAACTTTTTAGTTATTCATATATTCCAAACTCTTTCCTACTTTCACATTTTTTATTCTAAGCTTGTTTTATATAAAAAATATTGTAAAAAGAATATTGATTATTTTAGAAAACTGTTCTTTATACGTGATGTCTCTTAGTTACTAAAACTTCTCAACATACTTTTTCTTTGGAAAAAATCTTTTAAAATATTTTTATGAAACTTTCCAGCGCTGCGGCCGTTCCAAAGTCAAGAAGGTGGCAAAGGACTTAAGTGAGTTTCGATTGGGTATGGCCATAAGAAATGAGATGGGAATCGAATTTGTAGGTTGGGTGGTTTTTCAGAAAGATTTTTTTTCTTTAATTTTATTTCAGACTATGCACACTGTAGGAAAATAAATATTAAATGAAACATAGATTTGCTTTTTACGTTATAATTTAATTACCCTTTCATATATATCTCCCGATCAACACGGTACTTTGTTTACTTAAATTTATTTTGGAAGATTTTTAAAATATGAAATCTTTAAAAATTATATATATATATATATATATATATATATATAGTCGTTGTTTTAATTCCGTTAACTTATTTTATTTATTTTTGCAGTTTCTTAATTCAAAATTCACATATTTACTGATTAGTGACAAACTAGTAGCTTAGTTTTTATAGCATTTTTATAAATTGCGTTAAAATGTCAGGAGATTTATTACGAAAAAAAATATTTAAAAAATGAGGGAAAGCTATATTTTTTTAGAAAGCAAAATTAAAATTTTCGATCATCCATTTAATGAAGATAGATATTTTATTCCATGATTGAAGTTACAATAAGAAAAAAAATTTAAACTCCATTTGAAATATATATATATATATATATATATACAGCACCTGGATCTTTTATGAGTATGTGCCAAGAGATATTGAATGGGAAAAAACATTAAAGCGCGCGATACTTTTAAAAGACACCACTTAAGATTTGATTCTAATTTTTTTTTTAATTCTGTTACAAATTTGTTTTATTTTACGTTGAAATAAATGACTAAATTATGCACATTTTAGTTTATTTTCCTATTTACACGGTTTTACGTATACGAATCTACGATCTTGAATTGCATGGCTTTCAAACCAACCTATCCTTCGTCGTGTAAATCGGGGTATAGACGTATGCTCATTTGGAATGAATATGATATAAATTAAGTTCAAAGAAATAAAAACCATTTGAACAAAAATCTGAAAGAATTCAGTTATAGTGTTATAGTAAATGTTGATGTCCATTAAAGACTTCACCCAAAGTTAAAATTCTAAAAATGAATGCAGAAGTACTTAACCCTCAAAAACTCTTACGATGGCTTTTAATTGAGTCATCAAAGCGAATTTTTAAAAGTTCCTTTAATTGGTGAATGTGCTTCTGCATTAATATGATGTTTTTCATTTTCAGTGCCTCGAAATTTTAATTTGACATTTATCGTGCTCTCTTAAACATTTAAACGCTACATTTTTTCCCTCTATTTAAAAAATAACAAAGCCTCTCCATTTCATTTTATATTCTAATGATGTACGCTGGTAGCAAAATTAAGCCTCTTAAAATTAAATATAATCTCGCGATAAATCTTATTTCCTATGTTTCTCTGCTTTGTAGATACTGATCGCTTTAGCAATAACTAAACCACAAGTTAATCGATTAAAGTGGTGTTAGGAGAGTAGGAAACCAGCTGGAGAGTCATTGGCTTTAAAATAACTAAAAAGCTATTTGTCATTCTAAAAAAGGGGGTAATTTGTTACATAGAGCTATTCAACTGAATGAGGAAGTCTTTGGTAAACCATTAAAAATTACTTTTTGTTGCCTTATAACAGTACTATTCAACCTTTTTGTCGCTTTGAACTGGTCAGCGTTTGATAATTTTACCATGGCCCACTAAAGGCGCGGGTGGGGGGGGGGAGGCTATGACTTAATATTTTAGATTATTAAATCAAAACAATTTTAATTTGAAAGATTTCAGAATAAAATACATACATAACAAAAAATGAATAAAGTTATTTCAAATGGAATATAAAATGATTTCCATAAAAAAAAAATCGTATAAACCCGAAAGAAATACACCATAATAAATTAAATGGAAATATTTTAATGTGTTCCTCGTGTGACCCGGTACTATTTGATTCACGGACTGGTACCGTTTCGCGACCCAGAGGTTAGGGGAGCTTAGGGACCCCTGCTTTATGCTATTCCTTCATTGACAGTTTAGAATTCAATACATATGCCGGTTAAATTGCAATACTTTCACAACAGAAGTTTTTTAAACTTATATACAATAAAAATTTATTTAAAAAAATATTTTGACTCTACCCGTATTAGATTTGCAGCTCATAAAGTAATACTATAATGTCCATTTCGTTTTACATTGTCAAACCATTTGTACCTGTGTTCCTTCTGTGACACGGTACTATTTGATTCACGGACTGGTACCGGTCCGCGGGCCAGAGGTTAGGGGAGTTTGGGGACCACTGCTTTATGCTATTCATTCATTGATAGTTTAGAATTCAATACATATGCTGGTTAAATTGCAATACTTTCATAACAGAAATTTTTTAAACTTAAATACAAAAAAATTTATTAAAAAATATTTGACTCTTTACCCGTATTATATTTGCAGCTGATAAAGTAATACTCTAATGTCATTTCGTTTTACATTGTCAAACCATTTGTACCTGTGTTCCTTCTGTAACACGGTACTATTTAATTCACGGACTGGTACCGGTTCGCGGGCCAGAGGTTAGGGGAGTTTAGGGACCATTGCTTTACGCTATTCATTCATTGATAGTTTAGAATTCAATACATATGCTGGTTAAATTGCAATACGTAGTAATCGATCAGATATTATTCTTCTAATGCGTTTATCGCACAATATCAGCTGTGCTTACCTGCAGTAATGCATTTATTTTATAGCTCACAAATTTTTTTCCCCCTCCAAGTATGATTAAAGCTTCTTCAGCTTCCAGAGAATAATCTCTCAAAATAACAGACTTAAGAGCATAAAAGGTGGGAAATAACTGTAAAAATAACTCATTATATTATTCCCCGATGCCAAATTAAAAATAAAAATTCTACACATACTTTCCAAATATTATATATTTCCTTAAAAAAGAACCTATTTGCAGTTTCTGAAGAGATTTAAATTTTTGAAAAATGGAGGCAAAAAAATTATTTGGAGGTTGTAAAAATAAAAAAGAGCCTCTTCCTTTTGACTTCTATTAAAAGTGAATCATTACAGAATAAGGAAACAAGATAAGAAAACGAACCATCTCATAAAGGGGATGAAACTGTGAGTGAACTGAGAGAGGGAATATTAACGTCACATTAACGTGTTCAGATACACCAGGGCTTTTGACGACTGTCCGCGTAATTTTGAACCATGGTCAAGTGACGCGGACGACACCTCTGAGCTGGCACCCCCCTCTCCTAGCTACCACACCAACGGGAGGACGTTTAAGCTCTCGACAGATGTAACGTGCATCGCTCCCCTATACGGCGGCTTTTCAGTGGTACTGGGATCGAACTCATGACACGCTAGCCATGATCCGATGCATAGACCCCTTTGCTACCACGGCCATCCAATAAGAACTGAATTATAAGTTTAAACATGATGATTTAATATAGTCGCATAAATAATAGTCGCAGTAATATTATATATATAAGTAAAGTGACAACCTTAAGAACAACATCTGCACTTTTTTTTGGTTTAGCATATCATATTATTTATCCGCAGTTTAGAATTACTGATACCATTATTTTAATCGTGTATACTTAAAACTTTCTTTCCTTTTGATTCCAAGTCCAGCAATTTCTTTAAGAAATCAAGTCAATACTTTGCTTTACCAACAGTTTTTCGAAAAGAATTCATCCATGTTGTTGTTGTATCTCCTACAGTATCCTTTTGCCAAAAACAGAAAAATGTGGTTATAAACAATTCTATTCCAAACCAGCTGGAGGATAATATGGTAAACTGCGCGGTGGTTTATGACTTGGTTGTCTTGTAGAGTAATGAACAAAAATTAAATTATTTCGGATCGGCATATTTTACCCTTATAATTAGCCCTAAAGAAAAGACAAATAAAACATGCGGATTTTAAGGCATCAAAAAGAAAAATCTTCCATTTTTTTATGCAGACACGTTTATTCATTGAACAAATGATACAGAAAAATTAGCAATTACTCCTTCAGTTAACGAGCTCTCCAGTATTTTTCGACAATGTATACCAAACTCATTAATGCTGCTGAATGAATGTCAAAACATTCAGCTATATTCTGTACATATGTAGTTTATTCATTTGATTTTAAATCAAGAAGCAAATTGAAATTTGTAGGAAAGGAGCTTCCCATGTTGAACATTAGTTGAGGGAATGAAGTCAACACTTTAGCTAGTGCCTAATGTTTCTGACTGCCATACCACTTTGAGGGTAAGACTTGTGATAGTGCTTGACTCATTGTACTTAAACATCGCTACACGAATGGTATTGGCAACGGGCCTCGTCATTTGAATCGATGTCAGGACGACACTTGATCTGGCATCTTTGCTCTCTAAACTTCCACATCACACCTTGTGAAGATTTTGAACCTCGGCAGATGGTATCACTTGGTCGAAGCGAATTAAAATACCTATTTCAGAGAAATTTCTATTCCTTAACAAAGTTTGTAATCAAATTCGACAGATATTAAATACTGTACTCTCAATCCCTATGTATTTATCATTTGTATCATTCGTTAGTGATTAATTACATTGACTGCGGTGCCGTGGAGCATGGGTTTGAATCCCGGAGAAGGCATGGATGTTTGTAAGCGGATAGTGCCTTTTGTGACATGGGGGTACTCTAAATAGCCATCGAGCTGAAAATCCTCTTGTAAAGTTGGTGGAAGGGGAGGATAGGTGGGATGTCTCTGACCCCTTTCAGGGTGTTCTCCCTCAAAACTGAGGTGGAACCGAGCTAAATCGTACTGTCACCTGTATGGTGCTCAAACCGGTGTACATCTAGTCTTTTGCCAGGATGTGAATTTCGTGGGCCTCGATCTGACTCCGTCGGACCAAGTGGTATTATTAACAAGAACCAAAAAAATATTTAAGGTAATTCTAAATAGTTAAGAAATCTTGAAATATTCTAATTACAAAGACAATACACAAATATACTAATGCATTAAACTAGTAAATTATTTAAAAAATGTTGATATAAAATGTTAATAAAACACTGGTGGAATATACAACGTAACAAAGCAACATTATTTGAGAAAAAATGAAAGCTTAAAGGACACATTCTAAAATATTTCTTCAAGAATATTTAAAAAACAAGACATATTGTCATCGCTGATACTTCTAATAGTGATTCCAAAAACCACTGGAATACCTCCAACATGTTCCCTTGGAATAAGAATCCATACTCACAAACGGAAAATAACATTAAACAAAAAGAAAACCGGATTACTTTCAGCGTTTTGTGCTTCACTTTTCTTCCCAAAGTGTACTCTATGATTCCGGAAGTCATCTGTGCTCACCGTAAATTAATGAAAAGGCATATTCCGCCAGATTCCCGGATATCAATGCATAATCCCATCCTGATTTGTTGTTGTCCGTCTAATGATGATCGATCTCCTGTAACGCACAATTTCGTTTCACGGCAGTCATTAGAATCACGTCTCACGTGAATTCTTATCAACGTTAAAGGACCCTTGTCCGGATAAGGGAATAATTGTCTTATTCCTAAAAACAATAGAGTTAGCACGAACAGGTAAGTAGCCGTATTAATGGGATACTTGTTATAAACATACTTACATAGAATATATTACATTTATAAATAATATTAAGCAGTTCTCTCAATATATTAAGTCTACCGGAAAGTTATGTCAGTTTCTAAAATGAAGCAAAATAATTTTTCCATACCTGGGAAAAGCTTGAATGAATATAAAAAATTACCATTGCTAGAAAAACCTCTCCAAATCTGTTTTCGTTCGGTTTCAACAGCTCAAAATGTATTTGTCCTCACAAATATCCCATTACATACACAACATTCTCTTACTTGGGCTCAATTTCAGTTTAGGGGTGGAGAGGCAGGTTTTATTACGATATTTCGCATATGCAATCCATTTTTCATCTTTTATTTAGTCCAGGAATGGTTCGATTTTGCTCCGGGTGAGGAGAGCTGGGCATATGAGGACAATCCCTTAAATTCTTCTCATTGAACTTCTTTGGCACCCATTTTGAATATTTCCAAACTAATCCCAGCTTCCGAATAGTGTCCGAAATGGTTTGTTGAACTGAATGAAACCTTTCTGAACTTGAAACTTGTAGACTGAATGGACAGAACTTTCCAGTACACCTAATATAATGTTACTTATTCCTATATTTTTCATATTATTTTGATGCTAAATATACATCATCCACTTAATCTATTTTTTTTCATGTCCCCAATACACATAAATTCGTTTTCTAATAAGCGCATGATTTTCTCGAAGTTCATTAAACCACAAGGTTCTGTTACGTGAAATTAAGGAACAAAGGTGTTTTCTTAAAACGTGTGGAAAAGATTTTAAGAAAAAAGAATTCCTTAGTATAAGTCATTCTGTAATAATTATTGAAAATGGAACTAAAATTTATACAATATAGTAAGACAACCTTTGATGGTTTTCCCTCCAAAAAAAGATCCTAAATCTTAAGACTATTCAAAACCATTCTTCAGACTTAAGCGGAATCCCACCCAGAATATGCCTCTGACAAGTTCCTTTATTATTTCTTGCAAATGTTTCCTCGTTCTTTAATTGCACTGAAAGGGCGGTCATGCTTGTAACCAGGCAATCGCCATTACATAGAGGGCACTAATTGAGCGAAAAAGGAATAACAGGAGAAACCATCTTTTTAAACATCACTAAGAGTATTTCAAAAGGAATTTTACAAAGCAATCCATTTTAACTTATAGCTTTCGAGTAATAGAATTCCGCTGATGAATGATTCTGTTAGGAACAGTTTTATTAGAAGCAATCAGTTCGTGATTGAGAAACAATAACAGAAAGACAACGAATGTTTTCCGTCGTCTTAATAAGATCCTTTAAATCGGTTAAATGCAAAAAGTAATGCATTCGTTGTTGAATATCCTGTTCGATTTCAATAAGATACAAAAAAAAAAATAGAAAAAACACTATTTGAAACAAATAATGGTTATATAAGATTTAATTCACAGGAATGAGCAGAATGCATATTCACATTGGATGCACTCTAATAATGTGCATCCGATTGAGTACAGGACTGAAGAATTTACAGTTCAAAGCTGAACTTAATAAGGATAGTATTCAAATTGCAGGCTCTTCAAAACTTGTGCATTTTTATGGCAGAAATAATCTCACTGCTTTCCCATTCAATTCAAATCTCGCAGTTCCGATAATCAAAAATAAATTGAAAAAAATAAGAGACAGTGTGGCAATATCTGTAGAATTTGAAATTGTCGATCATAACGAATCACTCATAATGCAAACTTTTGGAGATCAACAAGATTCCCATCCATTTTTATAAATTTCTTTCATTAATAGGGTAGCATTTCAAATGATTGATTATTTATTGATTGCACACGTTTCTAAGTTTCTCTTTGCAATGGATTAAACCATTTTTAACAACGGCTAAGCGACAAAGGAAACATTTCAGATGGCATTCCGCTCTCTCAACCCTTCTCCATGGTGAATCTTCAATGACATTGGAGTTCGATCTCGTAGTCGATGAGTCGAACACAGTTTAACAAAACATAATGACAAATTTTATCTACTGCTAATGTTATTTCTTTTTTTTTTTACTTTAACAAGAAATTACGATGTCGTTTTAAATAAAAATCCAATTTCAATTTAGTTACACATTCCAAGCATATCAGTTTCAGAAACTAAATAATTCGACAATTTTTGAACGAAGAGACTTGTTTTAAACGTGAAATGAGCCTCTGTTTTGGGAAGAAATATGAATGTTTCTGAAATATTTTAACAGCATAATACTACATGAATATAAATACATACTTATTTCCCTTTTAAATTTTTCTCTTAAAGAGCAAAAAATTAAATCAAAACTTCGGCTTAAGTGTGATTAATATATTTTAATTGTCTTAAAAAATAAAATAATTACCGAAATATCTATGTGCCATTGCATTCCTATTAGATATTTTTTTTCTTTTTCGGTTAGTGCTTGATCAAATAATAAATATTAAAGGGAATAATATATTGGTCTTAATGT
This sequence comes from Trichonephila clavata, assembly GCA_019973975.1. Lineage (NCBI taxonomy): Eukaryota > Metazoa > Arthropoda > Arachnida > Araneae > Nephilidae > Trichonephila > Trichonephila clavata. The sequence goes on from BMAO01014204.1 coordinate 152,803, forward strand.
AAAAATGAGTGAAAAAAGGACTATTTTGTCGTATATAAAAATTATGGAAAATTCTAAAGTTAACAATCTTACAAGTTTTTGCAATTCCTGCTGACAAAAGTACAAAAGGTTTGATTGTTTGCAGGACAAAACATTAGCCTTTGCAATCACACTGCAGAAAATAGCTGAAAATTCCATCCAGAACATCACAACACTGGATGGATGGATTCCTTAGCGGATGTGCTTTATGCCGATGTTTCAAATGAAAACGAGGCTGTATTTTAATAAATGTAAACTACTGTGCATGCATGTGCAAGTAAATGCGATTCTTTAACATTTATAAAAATGTATGGTCCATGAAAAATAAGTCTTCATGCATCGTTTGAGGCAAAAATTATTATAAGATTACGGAAAACACGATAAATCATCAAAAGCGATTTCTTAAACCTAAAAAGATTCCTTGAAATGTTTATACATGTAAGTTAAAAGTAACTATTATAACATCACCCTACGAAAAAATACGAGGCTTAATGGCGACGGACTCCTTTATTTTTAACGAAAGGTAAGTGACGAGGACGATACCCGAGCAGACACCCAAAACTAAGCAAAAGTGAGGACTTTAAGACTTGACTGATTTAACATACAACAGCTCTTCCATATGACTCACCTTAAGTGCACCAGGATTAGAGCTCACAATTCACAATGCCGTTCGCGAGTCCTCGACCGTGACCAGTCAAAACCTGCCTAATGGAAAACATAGCTAATGAGGAACAATGCAACCTCTGCGTCTATAATTAACTTATTATATTTCGGAGAGGTAAAACACACACAAAAAAGGCAAGCTCATTATATATAATCAATGAATTTTATAACATTTTATCTGTGTGCTTGCTAATCTCGCTCGTTTATGACGACAGCTTTTTTCCATCAATTTTATTAAATTTCCACAAAAAACACACTCTAGCTATTTCAGTATCAATTCTTTTTCGAGAGAACTGTTTTCCTTTAAATAATAATGGCGCGTTTCCCAGAACGATTCTAATAAATCGCAGATCTCGGAGTTACTCCAAGAGGCGTTAAACATGCACCGGCGCGCGCCCCCATCAAACATTCACAACCGAACCACCCGCTGAATACCAAATGACCCAGAGTTCCGAAGGCCCTCAGTGCATTCCTCATTTTCCCTACGATTACTCATTTTCTTCGGGAGGACACTTCCTACCGCGTGCATATTTTATGCGCGACCATTACGAAGCATTAATCGCGGACTCGGACTTATTCATTCCCCCGCGCGTCCTCTTTTTCTTCTTCGACGTGTCAAAGCTCGCGACCCGCGCGACAGCCAATATTAGAACTTCTTTCTGGTTCCGTTTTGATAATAGACGCACACTGATAAGGCAGGGAGGGAGTTTTTTAAATGCGGCCGGTAAAGAGGCCAAACAAATGGGAAAGTTCAGGATCTGTTTTTAAATCAGATCCGGTAAGGCTCATTAAGATACTCTAACGGTTTTTTCTCCCTAGAAAGGAAATTTATTCGGAAATGATACTTTTATAATGATCGTGGTTCTTTCTTTTAATAAATTGATAATACCAATAAAGGAATTGCTGAAAAGTTAATTATTGTTTTAATATACCGTAAAATCCGGCACACCGGTGAGTAGCACACACCCAATACTTTCAAGTTGCATTTTTTAATTTTTAGGTATATTCCCGTATAACTTCGCACCCGTTTTTCTTTATGAAAAATCTGAAATATTAGTAGACAATGCTCTTAGGTTTTGAAGTCACTTTTTGAAGTATTATCCCAGACTTTTGGAAAAATGTAAGGTATACTTCTAGAACTATAACTCCTTTAGTTCATAAGACATGTCTCATTTCTTTTAAACAAATAGTTTTAGATATGTGTAGAAGTCATTTTGTTTTCTGCTCATCTCTTTTGTTACTTCTGAAGCTATAGTTTTCATACCCGACGTATAACGTGTACCCTTAAATTTCGATCTTATTTTTGTGTTAAAAGTGAGCGTTATACGCCGGATTTTACGATATGGTGTGGAGACTTGTTATCTATAAATTTACATTACTGTTGTGTTTCTTAGAATTTATAATTGACGGGGTATCGTTTTAGGCTAAAAATGATGGGGTTTTTAATTTAAACAATTGTTGATATTTTTTTACTCATATTAAAAAGGAAAATTATTGGATTTAAAATTTGTTAGGTACTTATTTTGTTCGGTCTTCATTTAATGTTTCACAACTAAGTTTGAAATTTCATAATTTGATCACAGTAAAAGTATGTTTTATATAACGTTTACAGAAAGTCATGAAACATTGAAAAAAATTCTGTTATGAATAAGATAGTTAAATCTAATTCGTTAGATAGGAATCGAATAAGATAGTAAAATCTTATTCGTTTCATCCGAGTAAAAATAGTTTTATTATTTATAATTTCTGAAAAAAAACCCTTTCATAAAACTACTCTGAATAATCAAGCCCTTGTGTTTAAAAAAATACGCTTCTAATTATGCATATCAAAATGTTAAAAATTATTTTTTGAAAGAACATTAAGGATCACATTAGGACATTCTCTCCAACACAGCGCCTTTTTATTATATAAATAAATCGTATATTACGATAAAGACGCTAGAAATTCATTTCATTTTATGAGTAAGATAATCGACTATTGAAATAAAAAGGAGGATCAATAAAAAGTGTGAATCTAAATTTAATAATCATACAAAGCTAAAAATTCTCATTTCAAAGATTTATTTAACACGCTTTTATAACGATACTAAAAATAAGAAATTTCTTTGGATTCAAAACATTTATTTCGTATTCAGAATTAAAACAATTTTTATAAACTCAAACGATAATGAAAGTTTTTTTTCTTTTGTAATAACGCATTTTTTTTATAATAATATTTTCAATAAAATTTCAGAGTGAGAATGCTAAAGCTTTAAAAAAGCAACAAATATTAATGAACAGAAACAAAGTAGAAAATACAAAAATATATACAGAACGTTCGCGTCATACATTACAGTCATACGCAATATAAATATTTTAAACAACTTTTAACACTCAAATAAAAGTAAACATATTTCACACTCTTTAGGTATTATTTATTAACAATCCTCCCACTAAATTAATTTCATGGGAAAGAACTTACAAATAATTTTTGAAACAAATATACAATACCTACCTTCAGTTTGGCAATAATTACTGTGCTAGCTGTATATTTAATCTAAAATTTTTGATTTCATAATTTGCAACATTACTATAGCAAAAAAAGATTAAATTAGAAAGTGCAAAACATCACAGCCAAAAATTGTCGTTTAAGGTATGTGAATTTGGAGTTAAATGCATTCAACCTTTGAATGACACGTTTAAAAAACAGAAATAATGCCAAAGCATTTTTCTTAGAATCATTTCAATTTTACCTGCCAATATTAAGGAATGTTCATGCAAAAGACTAACATTTGTTGAACATGAAATCGCGATTTAAATGGATAAACAATGTTTATGCTGGATAAAAATGAAAATAATGAACGGAATTAAGTGGAATAAATTTCCTGTGGTGAAGGATTAATCGTGATGAAAAATCATTTTCATAGCAAGAAATTACCACAAGTATTCAATAAAACTAAAGAAGTTAAAAGAAAATATTTTGTCCAACACAATTACTGTAATTAATAGCACAATACAATTTTGATTTTAAGGGGTATTTATAATTTAGGCAATAAGAAAGAAGCAATAATCTTATAAGTCCAAAAATGTTTCACACGTATATAAATTAAATACTACTACTTAACCCTATATGTCTTTGGAAGCCTTAGGCGAAATACAATTTGAAAACTAGAGCCATGCCAAATGATTATAGCTCCAAAATGAAACAAGTTTCTATAACTCGTAAAATATTTGAGATAAATCACAGACATGGGGGTTAATACCTGGATATTATTACAAGCACTTGTGTATAACTAACTATTGAAACAATTATTTTAAATAATGCTTGAACATTATTTCAAAGGGATAAAAATTTGTCATATCGTAATTTTTTTTTTTACCTTTAAAGGTTTTTTATTATACCTGGTATTTAAAGCAGTACTAGATTTTACAATACTTCCAAAAATACTGCGAAAAACATACGACAGATCACTAAGCTCTATTTCTCATACGTAGTTCCTTGAAACTGGTCACCATAGCCTAAATTTTTAATGTGTTATTTTCTTTTAATTTTGAATAGAAGCATCCTAGACAAAATACTGCTGAGACACATTGGAAAAATTTTCAAGTATCTTGAGACTTACGAAATTAAATTATTGATTAAATCTACAGCTAATTACAATATTTGCAGTTAGATATGTTATTCAGACTACTGATTATTTCAAAACGACACAATATATTTTATTGGTGATGGAGGAGGACAAAACACAACGTCTCTTTTCGAGTGTTCCAAGCGGTCTGCTCTCTCCACTGTTTTGGGGTAGGGGTGGTCCCTTTTTACACCAATTTCACAGGAGGTTCGGGTTTCCAGTAGAGTTCAGATGTTTGTGTCATAGCTATCGGCGTGGTGTCACATGAAAGGATCCTGCAATATTTTAGGGTTACACGTGTCGGTATGAACGGCGTAATGTTATCTGCATAGGAAAGTGCAGCTGCGAGGCGAGAAAACATTACACTGCACTTATGGTTCCCAGATTAACATGAAGAACGTTTATATATTAGAGTTGAAATACGCCTCACTGTGGTTACCAATATCCATGTGGTATTTAGTTTGGCTCGAGAAACAAATTTTATTTTTCTATGCAAGTTAACAATTGTTGACTTTGATTTTTTCATAAAATATAGACTTATCCACTTATTGACCGCAGATGTGAATGTTACGTACAGTGGAAAAATTAGCATATTAACACTAATACTGCCAAAAATGTCCTACTGAATTCGGTAGCAAATGATGGTATCGATATTTATTGGAAGTTAACATATTTATAATTTTTACAAATTATGAAAAAAAAACATTTTATTTACGAGTTGTTATTTCAGATTGTTTAAATATTTTAAAAATAAATTGTGGTTACTTTTTTCTAGTATTAGATTATCTACGACCATTTGGGAAAATATTTAAATGTTTCAATATTTTTCCTTAAAAAAAAATTCGAACATTAAAATTTTATGCTAATCTACAATTTTAAATAGTGCGGCTCACTAATCATGAGTTAAATATAGCTCTTTTTCTAAAACTTTCTGCCTACATTCGTGAAGATTGACAGTAGTTCTGAGCAAAACAACGCGCGAATATGACTGCACTTATAATTTTATAGAAATTGTGTTTACGCTAAGTATCTTAGGCAATTCTAAAAAATATATTTTTAAACATCTTCTATATTATACAATCATAAAATTGCATGCTATGCAATATATATAAATTACGACACTTTCTCGCATTATCGATGTTTGAAAATTCTTGTACGTTTTTAACATGTTATATAAGAAAGAATTTTTCTTAAATACGTTTTCTGAACCTCTACCTAAACGTAAGCACCGAGGCATTATATAAATATGCAATCATTGTTTAATAAATAGAATTGTCACTATTTTAACAAAAATTGTTTATAATTAAATCAAATAGATCAAAACACAAACAATTAGCAATAAAAATCCTAATAAGCAAACCTTAAGACTACACAGAACCTTAAAAACGATAAAAATATATTTTGCATGTTTCGTGGCCCAACCAGATTGGCTCCAAATTCTATATATGATATCGAATGAATTTAGAAACATTTGAAGTTTTTCGTGTGATATTTCCAAAACATGTACCTTTAGGAATTAAGAACCTTAAAGGCATCGCAATCATGTACTAACAAAATTGATATTAATTTTGGTCGAACACAGTTACAGTTATTTCTCTTTAAATATACTTATTTTGTAAAATATATTCTTAAATATATTTTCAGATTTTGCACGTGCTTTTCGGGTGTTTAGTTGCACAAATAATTAGTAAATTTCAACAACGCGAATTAAATGTTGAATTCCATATTACTTGTTCCCAATAACGGTCCGTGAACTATTAAAAGAAATCCACTTCTTTTTTTTTCAAATAGTGACTTGATAAACTAATGTTTTTTTTTTTCAGAATCAGTTTAATAGAACTGAAGAGAAAATTATTTTAATATTAAAAAATGTCACATTTTTTTTTTTTTTTTTTTTTTTTTTGCGAAAGGGTACTACGTAGCCTTAAAGGAGCATTTCCTTGAACTTAAAAAGTTATTTATCAATTTATCCCGCGAAAGTGGAAATTTCATTCGATTTGGATTCGGTTTTATTCAAAATGGCGCGTCTCCAAATTCTAAGTTACTTTCTTCCTCATAAATATTTATTTCCTGTTCTAATGAAAGCAAATCATCTGTAATCCCTCCTATAAATCTCCCGAGCCACCCTTAACAACCACTCAAATAAATTCGATTCCCCTGTTCGGAATTATCAGAAATAAGGCAAGCGATCTCCGACTTTTAAGCAGCTCTGACGGAAGAAAATATTTTAAAGATGCAAACCGAATTTTAGTTTGATTCCTGAGGGGAGGAATCACCTGACATAAATAAAATCCAGCGAGATGTTTCCGAAACAAAGTAAAATAGTCATGACGCATTTTTACTGGATTTTTTTAAATATCTTTGTAAGGAAATACTAGGGAATGGTACCCTCTGTCCTCCTAACGGATATTTACGTCGACCTATTCAGCTACTCGACGGCTTTTGGCGATGGACCACGTCATTTTGAACCATGGCCATGTGACGAAGACGACGCCTGATCTGTCACACCTCTGTCCTAGCTTCCACACCACACCAACGGGAAGACGTTTGAGCTTCGACATATTGAACGTGCATCAGCGTCCTCCGCAAGGCCGGTCTTCAGCGGTACAAGGTTCAGACTCATGACACGCTTGCCACAAGTCCGATACCTTGACCACTAGGCTACCGTGGCCCTCCACCTAGCGGCGGACTAGCGACCCCCAACTGTACATACTCATTTCTCAAATTGTAAAAATTTACTTGTATTATACCGTTCTATTAATTTGTAACCATAATAATTAATAGGACTTACTGTCTTTTTATTATTGTTCTAGTGTGCGAGATAAATTTGTTACAACACGAAAAACAAATTTTATACAGAGAGGGATAATAATAAATTTATTTACTAAAAGCTATAATTAATTTTCTAAAATGTTGATGGAAGTATTTTGTATATTTCCGAAAACTTAACGGAAGATTATAGAAAAAGTTAAATTCCTGCGAGTTTAATTTCAGAGGTAAAAATTCTTTTAAAAGTTGGTTGGGCTAAATTACTTAAGTCTGCCTGATTAAATTCTTTTTCCATCCTGTTACAGGCGGTGTTTGAGATATTAATTGCTTAAATGCCTTGGAGCTGAAGAATATTCAAAAATGCACAAAGTCTTAAGCGAAAAGGGGTTTAAATAAAATTACAAAATATTATGATCAATTTTGCTGCCTTTCAACTCAAGAGTGGAGCAATGGTGGCCTAGTGGTTATGGTATCAAACTCGTGACCGGTGTGTCGCGGGTTCGAGTCCTAGTGCAACTGAAGATCCGACCAAGAGTGCGCTTATGTTGATTCATGTTAAATATGCCAAGGCTTAAAGTCCTCCCGTTGGTGTGAGTGAGTGAATTTTTACGTCGCACTGTTCAGCTGCTCGAGAGCATTTGGCGAGGAACATCATAATTTTGAACCATGGTCAAGTGACGAGGACCACACCTGAGCTTACACCCCCTCTCTCTCTTAGCTTCCACATCATACCAACGGTACTAGGTTCGAACTCATGACACAGATCATGAGTCTGTTACCTGTACCACTAGGCTACCGTAGCCACCCCTTCCCGTTTGTGTAATGTAGTAGTTAGGAGAGGGTGGTGCCAATTCAGGTGTCGGCCTCGTCACTTGACCCAGGTTCCTCGCCAATGGCCCTCGTGTTGCTCTATAGTGTGACGTTAATATAACTCAATCACTCCGTATTGTTTAATTCTAGAAATTCTAGATTTTGTTCAGCGGTTTACTCAGTAAAGGACTTTTTTCCCCTTTCATACAGATAACAGATAAAATCGATAAAAGAATCACTAAAGAATTTCTTTCCCTTTAAAGAATGTAAAATGAAAAAAAAAACGCAATCGAACGTTGGCAAAAGCAATTTGTTCGAGTCGTTAGCTTCTGTCGAGGATTAATTTGAAAACTTTTTGTTCTCTTGAAGCGAGATCCCGATTAAGGGTGTAGAAATAAAAAGGAAACGCGTTTCTTCTTAGAAAAACATCATAAGTAGAATTTGTTACAACACACACAAATCTCATTAAATAATAGATTTAAGGTATTTCTCAGTTATTTTTAATTAATTATTTAGTTTCAGTCAACAATTTTTTTGCGAATGTTTAACATGAAATATTTTCTACGGAGGAAAACCAGATAAAATATTAATAATTTAGAAATCACTGACGAAATATACTCGCATAGTATGCATTCGATTTTACTCTCGAAGCGCTACAAATGCACGAAGTCACGGCGGCCTAGTAGCCGTGGTCTAGAACTCGTAGCTGGCGTTTTCGGTTCATGGGTTCGAGTCCTGATGCTACTTAATTCCTCTCATTGGTGTGGGGTAAGAGTGGGTTGTCAGCTCAGGTATCATCTTCGTCACGTGACCGGGGCTCAAAATGAAGAGATCCATTGCCAATAGACCTCGTGTTGCTTTAAAATGCGTTACACACGTACATCGAGTAGAATTTATTTAGAAGTCTAGATTGGATCCCACGTAAGTTTTTATTTCTTCAATTCCTACTACTATTTTTTTCACAATCTCCAAATATAATATATATATCTTGTTCAAATTTTCAATCGCTGAATAAAACACTGTTTATTCATCCACTCAAATACATTTTTTGAAACTTGAAAAGTGGTTGTTAATGTTGTTTTAAACTTGTTGATGTTAATACAGTTTTGTCAAATGTTAATTCATTAATTAAATTTAATTATAGTTTAAAAGATATTTCAGAGTCGATATTATTCCTTTAGATGGCAGCACAATGGATAAAACAGCTTTTGTTAAATTTATGATGAAGATTTAACTTAACCTGAATAATCCTATCCTAATAAACGTTAGCATTCCGTTTACACTGGTTTTAATGTAAATGTTTACCTATTATATTCAACAATTATTAAAAAATTTAATGTGGTTAAAAAATATTTAATGTTGATTTAAAAAGATGTTTTGCCACTTAATACAGTGATTCTGCCATATGTATGTACATATTTATATTAATTGTAATTATTAAATAAAAAGTTACTAAAATAAAAGTTTTCTTTGTTGATCTAAGTAGGAATTAACCTAAAAACTTTATATATGCATTACTTGTTATATATAGTACACTATCAAATCTGTAAGAGCAGCTTAACAGAGAAATATAAAAATAACAAATGCTGGGTAACCTTTTTAATTCCAGATAGTTATCCTTAAGAAATTATTTCAATTCGTAGAAATATTTTTTTAAATTTTAAACGGAATGCTTTCGATCGATTAACAATTGTTTTGTAGTTAAGAGATGTTTTCCACACATGAGATATATTCTAAATTTTAAAATAAGTTTACTAGATAACTCCAGCAGACAAAGTGAATGTGACCAATTCCCATACAAAATACAAAAAAAATCATTTCCACAAAAGTCAGACGTGAAAACAATTGATAGTTTGGGGGGGAAGATACAAAACCACCAAGAGAACCAATTGTTGCCATTCATAATTATATCATTACGTCATGTTAAAACATGGAGTAAATATTTGTGACGTCTCATTGAAATGGCCAAGACACGAGAATGCCTTGAAATGTCGCAATTGGGCAGCTCGAACTTTTTTCATCCTAACAATGCGTAGACATCGTGAAGGTTCAGTATATTTGAATCTAGAAGTTCGGTGAAACAATTGATATTTAAATCGTCTGTGATTTCCAAGTGATTTTTGCTTTCCAAATTTGCTTTAATATGAAAAGGTATGAACGATTTAAAAAGTAAAATTCGGTAAAATAGAAGAAATGTGGATGTTGCCAAAGTAAAATTATATAAGAGAATGTGATACTATACTGATGAAAAAATAAGTCAAAATGTACATTTTTATACAATTGCTTTCTATACTTTAAAAAATTTTATCAATTTCACAAAATAGAATGATACCAAAAAATGAACAAAAAAAATTCTTTATTTCTGACATTGCGCGTGCGCGCACGCGTGAGGATAGATATAAAGTTGATATTTCAATCGTATAGGTTTAATTTAGATGTGCGTAAAAAAGGGGATATTTCTCATTTATTCAATTGCAGATTTTAGACAGTTACGAAATTTAAATAGCGTTAGTTTTTCTTCTCCTAGCCGAATGATTATGATAATGAACCCACAACTTCTGCCCAGTCACAAATCCTGGTACCAATAAAACCCGGCCATAGATTTAAATCTGTAGCAGCTAAGTCCTCCCCCGTTGGTATAGAAGTATGAAGTGGGACAATGCAGGTGTCATCCTCGTCATTGACTACGGTTAAAAAATACGAGGTCCACCGCCCACATCTCTCGTGACGCTTTGGAATGCAAAGTTAATCAACAATCAAACCTTCCCCTCGATTATATCGCAGAAAAGTTTGATAATATTTTAAATTTTACATTCTGTGTCTTAGCGAACCAAAACCTAACGAAATACTTGTACATTTCAATAAGAATTTAAGTGAAAACGAAATTATTTTATCAAAATACTGAAGAGAAAATGCATAATATATATTTGTAACGTTCTTCCGCCTCGCAGCTGCAAAACGGGCTCTCCTATGCAAATCACGTTCTCCATTCATATCCACACGTGTACCCCTAAATTATTGCGGGGTCCTTTCGTCTGACACTGCGTCTACAACCGTTGACCATGAGAAAAAGAACACACCACCTGCGAGCCAAACCTCGAGTGAAATTCAAAAAGTGTAAGAAAGGACCGCCTCCCCCACTCGACAAGAGATGTGATGTTTGCCCCCTCTTCACCAATAAAATATTCTCTCTGAAGAACTGAAATAGCCTGTAGTTTGAATAACTCATATCTAAAGCTAAATGGTGTAATTAATAGCTCTGTAGACGTTATAAATCATTCATTTATTTTTTAAGAGTCTCACGCTACTCATCCATTTTCCCAAATCATCAATTAAGAGGCTTATTGGGAGAGCTATCAATCTATAAATAGCCGTAACTGACCACTTTTTTAAATTAAAATAGTTCTACACGTACTGAACTAGCCCAGTTAAAATATTTTTGCAATTTTTGCGTCATTATTTCTTTTCCGTCTATATATCCCTCCAATATACCAAATATATCTGTCAATAACGTAGGCTCTTGGTGATAAACTGTTCAATAAAAACTTTGTACGGCGAACAATTTCCTTCCTTTGCTATTTATTAATTAACAAAATTTACAGATTTATTCAATGGACTTAATATTTATATAAGTGGACTCGGAAAAAGTAATTTCAAATTAAATAGTACACTATCATATGTTATTTATCTATTAAAAAAACTTAATTTTATGTTCTTTACACTATTTTTATTCAACAAAGCAGGATTTTGATAATACAGCAAACGGTAACTTTTTCAAAAATGAGCTAAACTGCGCGATAAGGAATTCAGGATCTCGCACATACGTAATATTTGCGATTCTTATCGGGCACTCGAGATAATCTAGGCAATTTTAATCTCGAGAAGGCTTAAGATTTATTTGATCAAGTGAAAAAAATGAATGACAACAGAAAAGGTAGCTTGGCGATAATAATAACGACTTTTCAAGGACTTCAAACAGCACTTCGTTTCAAAAATATCCTCTGATCTAATTTCTAGTAGAATCAACCTTCTTTATAACTAGCTTTCTCTGTGTCAGCTTTTTTTCTACTCTATTAATTTAATTCGGGAAAAAGGTAGCGCTTCGAGAGAAAAGGCTTAAGAAACCGTCATCTGTTAATGAGTGAGTTTTACGTCGTACTATAAAGCTGCACGAGAGCTAGTAGCGACGGACCATGTCATTTTAAACCACTGTCAAGTGACGAGGACGACACATGAGCTGGCATCCCCATGTCCTAAATTCTACACTACCACAACGGGAGCACATTTGAGCCTTGACAGATTTAACGTGTAACGGTTCCTCTACACGGATTGTCTTAAGCGGCACTAGGTTCGAACCGTGTACTAGTAAGGTTCATCTTACATTCCAAAATAAGATTTGAAGCTTAAACGTATAGAAAAAATTAACTAAAGGATTTTAAAAAGCATTAATTTTTTTTTTTTTTTTTTTTTTTTTTGTAATCAGTTTATCTTGATTATTCGTATTTTACTAATTTGATGAACATACCAACAAATTTTGATTTCCAAAAAATAATAATAATAATAGATTATATGTTATACAGGGGGTTGCCGAATTCGACCGACAGATTCAAAGGGGGGTGATAGTAGGCAGCATGGAACGACAAATGACTAGAGAACATGGGGTCGCGTGAGTGAATATTAACGTCGCACTGTTCAGCTACACGAGGGTTTTTGGCGACGGACCTCGTAATTTTGAACCAAGGTCAAGTGACGAGGACGACACCTGAGCAACATGTGGGGACGCAAACTACATTTAGTATGTGAAAATCATGATAATAGTAGCCATATGGAGGAAACGCCATGAGAAGGGAATGACCAAACGAATGCGGGGATCTGGACCGCCATGGTAGGGTTGAAGAAATCTGCACGTATACAAATTTCCCATTTCTCCTGGACTTGCTGAAGGGAGTACCGGCCACTGCGCACCAGAACGTGTGGTTCATACAAGATGGAGATCTTGGCACATTGTTCCGATTGCGGTGCGTAACACATCCATGCTACATATCCCGGGAGTTGGATTGCATGCGTCGAACCTGTTACTTGTTCTCCATTCTCTCCTGGCCTCAAAACCTTAGATTTCTTCTTCTGAGGGGCGACCTGTAATCGTTTGTGTATGAGACGTCGGTGGCGACAGAAGAGGATCTGACGGCATTGATCCTCGTCGCTTCAGCTGACATCGCCAGCACACAAACTTGTTCGAATGCCTCCGTCGGTGTCTTCTGTGCAATGACCAACGCGGCAGCAACTTCGAACAACAATTCCTATGACAATCAATTGTCGTTGCATACCTGACGTCGAGCTGTGATGCATTGTTTGCATTGTAAACCTGCTTTTACCTCTGATAAATGTATTTCCTACCTCTTGTTGCCCCTTTTCCTTCCCCTCGACATCCCACCCTTCTCAACTGTTTTTGCGAATTACTCCGACCCCATGTTCTATGGAGATTTGCCGTCCCCATTGTAGCGAACATTATTAGTTACATCAGTTACTTCAGAGAGAGTTACTTCAGAGTCCAGTTACTTCAGAGATCAAACCCATTGATGACGTAGAGACGAAGCTCTGATAGTGACTGCCTGATTGTAAGGGGGACAGGGTTTTCCTGAAATCCATTTCCCCTCCGTTCCAAGAAAACCCCTCAAGAAGGACATGCGGAGAGAGATTCTAATAGGGTCCCGGTTGGAAGCGAGAGAAGAAACGTGGTCTGTAGATTAAGATTGTGTGTTACAATTTTATGTAACTAAATTTGTATATATATCTCTAGCGGTATTTTCGTATCCAATATGTCACACCATGCTGCCTACTATCAATTACCTTAACTTGCAGGTCGAATCCGGCATCCCCCTGCATATGAAAACTTGCTTTACTTCGAAAATTTTTCTATTCAACGTAATTTACTTTCGAGATGTTTCTTTTCAGGCAAATGACTAAAATCATGAATTTATCTGCGATTCTGGACGATACTATCTATCATTACATAAAAAATAGCAACAAAGAACAAGTGAAAAAAACGTGAAAGTTCGTTGAACAAAAGCGTTTTTTCTTTCCTCCCAAAGGATCTGAGCTTATATACACCATTACAGCAAGTTTTAAAATTTTCTTTACTCTATGATTTTCTGGTTTTAGAACGCTGATTGCCAAGATCCGGTGGCTGATGCTATAATTGCAACAATTCGCCAAACAGTTGACGACGCTGCACTTTTTCAAAAGCTAAAGTTACAGTTACAATTGTATTTCCCTTTAGGCTAGTAAATAAAAAGAAATAAGCGTTACAAGATATCTAGGAGGTTTAAGAATTAAATGAATGTAAGAAAATAAATCTCCAGAATATTTAAATGGAGAATTATTGTGCGTATGCATATAATTAAAACAATTTGATTAGCTATATTTTTGCATTTTGGATCCAAAAATTGTGTACGTTCCCTTTCAAATAGCGCTGTAACAGTTATGACACGGAACGGAACATCTTTCCTCTTGTCCTGCCATTTTGGCAAAAAAGCAGCACAATAGCAAGAACCACCGTGAGGACTTGTATGAAGATAACTGTATCCAGATTGCCGATGCAGTCTACTTGACCTATATAATTATTGTCCATGACAAGACACCATCCACCAACCAACTGTTTTAAAATGCATACAATGTAAAAAATGAACATGCGTAGTGCTGTTTACTTAAAGTTCTCGTGAAATTTGAAGAAAAAGGTTTGAAAAGTCCCCTTCGTAATGTATATAGAATCGGGAATATTTATTTAATAAAACAACCTAAAGAACCTTTATTTTTTTACATTATAAAAACACTTCAAAAACATTTAGAATGAACAAACTCCTCCGATTTTTAGACACAAGCAGAACTTTTTTTTCTATGAATGATTTATGGCCCTTTGTGGGATATGAATTCCAAAAAAAATTGTCCTGAATTCCTGTGCACAGTTATCCCGAACCGATGACTCAGATAAACCGCTGGAAATGTACATTTGTTTGGGGGCTTTGAACTTAGGCTTTGAGCCATCTTCCCGCCGCATTTTTTCCTGGAGACGTAGAAAAATTTCGTTTCAACTCTGGAGCTTTATTCAAATACCAGATAACAATTTTTTATTTTGACAAATGTTTAAATTTTATGAAATATTAGACAGTAAATGAACATTAAAACAACAATCCATTACGAAAATGGAAGTCGGTTAAGAGCATTGCATGATACGAAGATAAATAATTCAGGTCTCTACTGAAAAAAAAAAAACGTTCAATCGGAAAGCGATTACAAAATTGAATTCGAAGAGAAATTTTATGCACAAAAAAGCAAAACTTCAAACATACAAAATTGGGAGCTGGTACTGCTTCGGGCATTCAATTGAAAACTAATTTTAAACATACAGAAAAGCAAGCCTTTCTTTAACATGAGTTCGAAATCTCAAGTCGAAGTCTAGCTTACAAATTTTGCAAAATTAAAAATGGGTCTCCATTTATATAACATTCGTTGCATTGCAACACGACTGATAACAATGTTCGCTGCTCAAAAAAACTAAATTGTAACGTTAATGGTACTAATTTATTAATTTTACATATTAATTAGTTACTGAAACAGAATTTGAATTGTTTTTGTTGATATTTTACATCTTCAAATTACTCAAATATTAAATTTTGTAAAGTTCTGCTGGAACAATTTTGAGTTACTGGAATACATAGAGAGAGAGGTTCCTCTAATGTTAAATGAATCCCCCCCCCCTTCATCAAACCAAACTCATTCGAACTTATTTTTGGGGACTTCCCATATCATAAATCTCTCGCATCCCAAATCCCATGCAACAATTTACAAAATATTCAGGATCGAATTTACGATTAGATTAAGTCAACTTATTCTTGTCATTAACAGGTCGTGTTTTGGTTCAAAATTTTTTTTCAATATTGATTTTTTTTTTCAA
The DNA here is from genome assembly GCA_019973975.1 of Trichonephila clavata. Classification (NCBI taxonomy): domain Eukaryota; kingdom Metazoa; phylum Arthropoda; class Arachnida; order Araneae; family Nephilidae; genus Trichonephila; species Trichonephila clavata. Next base: position 168,625 of record BMAO01014204.1, read on the forward strand.
TATAATGAGCCCGAGATTTCTAAAAAAACGGAAAAAGTTATGGATCATTCATGTAAATTGATAGTTTGTTAACGTTGCTCTACGGAGCAACACCAGGGCCCTTCGTTTGCGCCGAGATAAATTCAGCAATGGCCCCTAACTAGTAGTGCTAATAGGCTTTTTAGTGAAGGTCGGGAGTGAGTGAATATTAACGTCACCCTATTCATCTACACGAGGGCTTTTGTGGGGACGGACCTTGCCATTTTGGACCATGGTCAAGTAATGAGAATGACCCTTGAGCTTTCATTCACTCTCCTAATTTCCACACCAATGGGAGGACGTTTGAGACCAGACAGATTTAACGAGCATCAGCCCCTTTACACGGCGAGTTTCAGTGGCACTAGGCACGAACTCGTGACACACTGGCCTTGACCACTAGGCTACCGTGGCCACTCACATATCTCGGGAGCTAATGAATGAATTCGAATGATAACTGGATCATTAAGTATTGAGACCAGGATAAAATTTAGTGTTAAAAATTCGGATTCGGTTATGCAAAACTTTAAATATTTAATGAACTATGTAGTGAGATAACTAATCCACATGGACATTTTTTTTTGTTCCCGTTGAAAGTAGTTTGAATCTTAATGAAAAATTTTTTTCACCTACTAGGGTAAAATCTCAGTCCTAGCCGCAAAGGATGGATTAGCTATTTAAATATGTTATTACTTTTCAACTGTCTTCGCCATTGCCAAATACTGTGTCCCATATAGCAGCAACGTTACCAAATACCGGATATTTAAGAATTCACACATATCCATCCAAAAAATTACACAATATATCTGTTGTACTTCCTTATTCCATGGTCAGTAAGACGATTATTTCCATAATATTTTTATATCATTTCAATGATTCATATCTTTTTGACATTTTGGTTTATTTCGTAGACAACACAGAAGACGTACACAGCACAAAGAACTTTACATAGACTCTGACTCTACAAGCCAAACGAACCATACATCTGTCGGATGACTTGCAGCGCCATCTATACAATTAATATTTAATTTACAACACATCCTCCCCCCCCCCTGAATGAACAGTTCATAACTTTAATTAATATTGTTACTTGCATTATGCTAAATGAGAATGTTAATGCCAGAATTTCACCTACAATTATTACAACATACAATAAACAACATCAATTTATAAAACTGAAGAGAAATTTGTTTTGAGAGTTATTTTGACGTATTATTAGAAAAGAGCTTATACGGGTCCTTTCACTGACCATATCATTAAAAGACTAAAAAAAGCATTACTATACTCGTATAGAACGTGTGTGTTGATCCATTACACAGACAAAAGAACATTTCATGCTAAATATACAAATAAAAGAAATGTATTTCAAATACAAGATTCAAGCGCTTTTGAGGGTAAAACAATTAAATGTATTTTTTTAATATATATATATTGTTTCAATATATTGCAATACTTAACATTCCATTTATCAACTACACTCCATCTCGCATTGAGGCAATCTTATGAAATAAGCCTCCCATGTGTAAATTTACAAAAAACAGAATGAAAAAAAAATGCAAATACAGTGCCTTTAAATGGAATGGAAAACATGAAGCATCCTCGATATATTTATGACAAAAGCTGGTAAACAAAATCATTATTCCTCAGTTATTTTGTACCATTTTTAGAAAAATACCAGAAGAACATAAGCCACTGGGAACAATCAAGATTTCTGAGAACTATTTTTTTTTTTGACGAAAAATAAGTGTTTGTTTTTTCTACGAGAAAAGATGAACAAAAATTTCACCAAAAAAAGTCAGTGACAATTAGGATCCAAAAAAGTTAACAGAGCAAAAGAAGCCATCAATTCAATCTTTAAATGCAAGTGTGTTGAAGCATTAATCATTTTTGGTCACAAATCATGAAATGTGTCCCCTCCCCACACACTACTTATTTACTTCAACTTTATTCTCCTACGCACTTGAGCGTCGTATGAAAACGATAAACAGTGTAACGTCATCTCTTTCTCAAAAATCTTAAAACATCCGTACTTTAGAACATTTTCATTCTAATCGTTCCCAGGCGCGTGATCTGTATTTTCTGTACACGTCTATTATTATATTTATTTATAAATGCAGATTAATTATAAATATTTTTTTCATTAAAAGTGCAATAGTTTTAGCATGCGATATCTGTCTCTGGATATTTTATTCAATCAACAAGAAACGTCAACAATACACAAGTGTCCCTCGTATAACACGGTTATTTCGTACCGTGCTGTTTCGAAACCGCGTTATACAAGACTTTGTTTATTTACATTGTAATTTTATTTACTTATTATATTAATTATGTATGTACATAATATAAATCAGTGCAATATTTACCATGTTGTACCGAATCCGTGTCATACGAAACTTGTGGAAATAATATAAATGAAGGCAATGTGTGCCGAGTTATATAGAAATCATGTTTTGAGTTGGTGGCGGCGCTTATCCGCGAGAACGGAACCCGCGACGCTCGGTACCGAAGCTGTGTAACAGGACCACTAGACAAAAGTAATCATCCGTGTCCGGAGGCTGTTAACTGGCTTAAGATGATACCGCTACAGTACACCCCACTAGTGAGTTGGTGGCTAGGCGAACAAACGATAGATTTGTTATGGCGAGCATGAGAGTTGTGGTAATTGGAAGTGTTGCGTCAAGTGGATCTGGCGACTTTTGATTTCTCTTTTTTGTGAGTAGATGGCGCCACGACAGATCAGAACGTTGCGTTTTTTGCTTGATTCAGCCAAGGTCACCAATGTGGAGGATAGAACCCGCGACGCTTGAGTACGTAGCCGAGTAATCTGACCACTAGACAAAAGTGATCACTCCTGTCCGGAGAGGTTACTGACTTATGTAGATACCGCTACAAGGTGTAAAATTTTATGATAGCTGAAATTTCGTTCCAATAAAGCATACAAAGGAAGTAAATTTACTTCAAGTTTTTAATCAAAAACAAAAATATGAAATACAAAAATTAAAAAATATATTCCAAAAATTATTATTATTATTATAAAATAAATAGAAACGGCTTATTAGGTTCACAAAATTAATTGTCATCATCATTCATCAGAAATTACAGTTGATCTACTTTTTTCCCTCAAAGTTGGTTGAAACTCTTCACTAGTTATATCTCCACTATTACAAATATTATCTGACATTCTTGCAATTACCTGTCGGTTTCGATCTTGCAATTCTTTCAGAATTTCTCTATAAGACGCTACAGAACTTAGTAATTTTCTCTTAAATGTTCCGCAACGTACTCCTAAAGGACCTTTTTCAGCAACAAAAAAAAAAAATTATAATTTCTTACCAGAAACTATTATTGCTCGTTGATCAATTAAATTTAAATAAGCAACCGATGCAACATTACAAATGTTTTCGGAATCATCGGCGTGATTGGAAGTGGAAATGGCCATGCGTCCTGTTTTTAGGGTAAACATTTGTACATATAGAAGTTTTATCTTTGGATACATATGATGTAATTTCTTCATTCAATATGGGGAATGAATCAAAACTAGAAATTTTAAGAAAATTAAGTATTGAGCCTGGTGATTATACGATACAGGCAACGGAGCGCCTCGACAAACATAGGCTGTTAAAGGCAAAATACGCTTGTTTACAAAAAACAAAGGAAGTTAGGAAAGAAAAAAGACTTAAAAGAAAGCGAGAGGATGATGATATTCAAAAAAATGCTGATCATTTAGAGTACGGGGCAGGAGTGTTTTAATAAAAAGTTATTATACATTAAAAATTCCATTTATCTCAAAATGTAAATTTTTGATGTTCGATGTACCTTTTCCGAGAAACTACTGTTCACAGGTATGTAAATTTTTTATGATATATTTATAATAATGGCTAATATATGCTAAAATGAGCTTTTTGCAAAAAAACTCAAAAATTTATTTTTTACACATTTTTTTTGTGAAAAATGGGTTGAATTTCATTATGTTTGATAAAATATTTTATAAAATATGAAAAAATTTAAAATTAGCTAAAAGCTCATTTCAGTATAATGAGAAATGTGTATTTTAATTGTATGAGAAATTTCAAGTATGTTCATATATTAGATTTTGAGAAAATGTGCATCGAAAACAGTCAATTTAACACTGTCGGTATAGAGGTTTCCTGCTCCCCTTAATCCAGTTAGAAATCCCTCTTATTGAACGAAAATGTTAAATTTTTTAAAATCGTATTATATCCAAGCCGGGTAATATTAAATTTAAGTTTTGTGCCGCGTCATATCGAATCCATGTTATAATAATCGCAAATTTTGTACCATGTCATATCGAAACTGTGTTTTGCAAGTACCGTGTAATACGAGGGACGCCTGTACTTCTAGACAACTCATTTATATATATATTGTGTTCTCATTTATTGCGGGACCGTCAAAGGAGTATCTTCATTATCGGAAGGGGGGGGGAGAAATCTAGACCACTGAAGCTCGATCGGACTGAGTTAATCATTAAGACTGATTGCCTCATCTTTGGAAGAGAATATCCCCAAGAAGGTAAAAATGGCAGGATTCCCATCAGGAATATATTTCTCTTTCCAATGAAGCCAACTTTGTATCAATTGAGAAGTACAATATTTTTGGTGGTGTTTTTACAAAAATCAAATAGAAATTTTTTTTTCATATCTTGATTCAAACAAATTAGCATTTCTATAACAAGCTCCGAGAACAAATAAGGCCATTTTTAAAATCATGAGACATAATGCGGCGTACATAGATGCGAACAAAATCAGTATGCCACACAGAATTTTTTTGGTTGTATTTTTGATTTCAGGGAGAGTATACATATAAATATTTTCCTCCCAAAAGTTGCATGAAGTTTACTATGAGCTCTCCTTTTTCCGTTTCCTGAAGAAAACACAATCAATGTAAAAAAAATCATTTTCATCAATCATTATTCAAAATTGACAAGTAATGGAAGATTTGAAGTATTCTGAATTTTGTGTATGTGTGTGTGTGAGTATCACGCAATAAGCTGAGATTAAACAGATTCTAAAACTAATTGAATTTTCATCAATTAGATTGATTATACAAGCAGTATATAACATTCTACTGTTCTTAAAAATAAATGATTCATGGTCACATAGTTATGATCTACTTTGGAATACTTTACCAAGTCATTTGAATTTTTTTCCTTAGCATCATTTATAAAGCAGACACGAGACGTGTTTCAATAGCAAAGTTCAAATAAAAAGTAAAAGAATCTTTAGTACTTTTCGGCTACAGGAACCATAGATTGGCGACTACTTTCTAGAGTTTGTACAAACGAACGCTATCATTATTAACCTATAAAATAAATTTTCGCTAGGAACACAATAATGAAAGAGTTTAACCGTAATAGGGTTTTACACCACCTTTACTTAATAAAAAAAATGTTCTGTTATGTTGAAATTTATGATGAAAACTCAGCTGTTATGACATTTCACATTAAATTTATACCAATCAGGAATACTCTGCGAGATTCGAGTCCGTCCACGTACTCTTTTGCAGTTGTCGTGGTAAAATTTCTGTACCTGGAAAACCCTTCTCTTCGTTCATATACAAATTCTGTTTTCATCATTTTAGCAAAATGTAGAAAAATCTAAACAAAGGAATTCACTCTAAATTCCAACCATTAACGGATTGACAACATTTGGAATCAGCGTCATCTATTTGACATATTAACAACAGTTATAAACCGGAAATTAACTTGTTTGCATTCATGGTCCCTATATGCAATAAGTACTGAAATAGTTTTCAACCGCTATATAGAACGCCACATTTAGGAATGAAATAAAAGTAATAACTTAAGAATTTATTTTGTAAAGATAGACCTGTAAAATAAGAGTATGAAGTTGTGTACTCACACATTCCTTCGCCGAGAAGCCACACTTCAGGTTCATGGAGTTCCAGCATACGGGGGGAACACACACAAGCAGCACCAACAGATCGGCGACGCTCAGGTTGATGAGGAATAGGTTGGTGGAGTTCCGAAGTTCCTTGGTCTTCCACACGACGGTGGCCACAAGCACGTTGCCCGCGGTCCCAAAGTCAGGATAACGGCACACACAGTGGTGGCCGCGATCCTTAGGTAGGCGGGCAGTTCCGCGTTTAGGGTCTGAGAAGGGCGGAACCTCGAAGCCCCTTCCGAGGTGAGATTGGAGAGGAGGTAGGTCAAGTTTTCTGGGGGTGGACCCAAGTAGGTAGGAATCTGTCGTGTTATTCGTAGCAATCATGTTGACAGGCGTGCAGAAGGAGTGGCATACCTTGAAAAGGGATGCAATATGGCCAAAAGATTATGTGCGAGTGAGTGCCACACACCTACTGTGGAAAATACTTCATCAAAGTTGGGTACCCGTAGGTTTATAGAAAAGTTTGGTTTGATCCAAATTCCAACATAATTCTGATATAGAGCATTCAAACAGGAGAGGTGTTCTCAATCTGCCAGTGTAGACAACGACTCCTCTTGGAATAGCTGAGTTTTGGCAAACTGCAATTGTTTTCGATTGATGCAACAGGACTTCTTTCTGTTATTTACTCGAATTAAATTTCAGATTTGTTTTGTTATTTTCCAAGACTTTTCCTTGATATTCTTTCGAGACTTAGAATTTGGTACTACTTTTTGGTATACAAATGCTAGAATTGTGGCAGATAGTCGGCAACAGATGCATATTCGGAAACGATTTTGGATCTGGTTGAATAGATCTAAAATCCCAACAATAACTATTAAAAAATTGAAGAGCCCCTAAGCTAAATACAAATTCCAAAATTGACAATAGGAATAAAGAAAATTGCACAAATTAGCAGAGTTACAAAAGCAAGAGCTTCTGGTACAATGTATTATGAAACTGTGTCTAAAATGTTATGCAATCAAAAAACGTTCGATTATTTTACAACTATCCCAGAAGCACATTCCATTCTCGGTTTTCAGTAGAACCGACAGATTTGTTTCTTACACAATTAGCAATGAAAAATCGTTTTCAAGTCACAAATGCATTATATATATAAACTTTATAAATTCGAGATGCCATTTTCCGGCTCTAGCAACTTAACTTATCAAAAGTATTCAAAACTATACCATTTTCGAACACACTTCCAGTCTTAATTAAACTTTCCAATGAATCTTTATGACATCTTAATCCTTTGAATGCTTATTTTCTCAATGATATTCCGGGAGCACAAATAAACTCGCCACAAATGTTCTTATTTTATTAAGAATAGCGCACACCAAGTTATGCCACAAAGTTTCGGTGGCTTAAAAACGTCGTAAAATATCCATTCCACACAATTTGCACTTGGTAATTTCTTTCAACAGCATCGTAAGAGGCATTTTACGATTTCCTATTAAAAAGCTCCCAGCACAGAAATTCAGTTTAAACAACAACGTCGTAAAATCTCCAGAATTGTGGAGATTAGTGTTTGGGGAGAGAGAATTTTAATGCTTTCTGTGCGAAAATTTAAATAAACACTGCAATCATCCTTCCACATCGCCACTAAAGCACCCAGAAGAAAAGATATCATTCTTCACTTAGTCCATAGCTTAGGCTTCCGTTGAAGTACTCCAAATATTTATCCTGAAAGTTAAAAAAATATATAACTTATAGTATTTTAAACAAGTACTTTATACTTTAAAGTTCTAAATATTCTATAAAAGCGCTTCATGTCTCAGAATTTTTAAATTAGTAGCTGCGTTCCATAATCAGAAAATTTCTAAGAGTTTTCATTCGCTCCAAATAAATAAGAAAATTATAACATTTTATAAACCTTTAAGGGTACGTCCGTGGTGCGTCCCCCCCTCTGTACACGACAACTCAAAACATTTTTTAGGACTATATTGATTATTGTTTTAAATGGGGCATTTTTAAAAAATTTAATAAGTTTTTTTTCTTTATAAATTAATGTAGATTTACCTGAACAGTTATAAAACGATGAATAATCGCATACCTTTCAACTCATAGATTTTTGAACAACAATTTTGTCAGAATTTTTCTGTGTGCCAAGTATCAGAACTGTAAGTATAAGTAGTTTTTTAACTTCTTTTGAAAATTGTTTCTGTGTGTTTTCAAATTTCAGCTTTCGAAACTCTCTTTTAAGTTATACTTTCTAAGTTTACATTTCCATGCACAGTATCATACCAGAATCATAAATTTAATTTCTAATTTAGCTAGAATAAAAAAAAATTAAGTTCTTAGAAGTAATCGTAATTTATTTTTTTCATTCAAAATTGGGGGGGGGATTTTTTTGGACCGATTTCGATGAAGAGAACCCCTTTAAAATTAAGTTCACTTTTTCTTTTTGAATGAATTCTTTACAGAGAAGTGAACTTCTTGTTTATGTTAACATTAGCGAATTTTAATCCAACTTCATTGAATGAAATATTTCACTCAACTCGGTTCCGCGAGTTTTATAGATTTATTTTACAAACACGCTTCCAATCAAAGCATTCTTATGAGTTACGTTTCATTTCCAAAATCAAGATTATTTTTATTTATAATAGATACTTTTAATCATGAATTTCCAATTAAATACTTATAGTACAGGAATCATTTTTCTGAAACCAACTTAGGTCATTTCATTTCACAATAAAGTATGCATCTTTCTTTCATCGAAACATGTTCTACCTTTGACACCTTTTCCGAGTGTTGCCGAATTCGAAAAAACAAATTTAAAAGGGAGGAGATAGTAAGCAGCATGAGGATGACAAATAAACATAGAACATGGGGTCGCAAACTCCGTTTAGTCGGGTGAGGGAATATCAACGTCGCACTATTAAGCTACACGAGGGCCTTGGGCCTCTTCATTTTGAACCTCGGTAAGTGACGAGGGCGTGTTGACTTAACTGACACCCCTTTCCTAACTTCCCCACCACATCAAGGGTATGACGTTTAAGCCCCGACCGACTTAACGTGCATCATCTCCTCCACACAGCGGGTCTTCAGCGGCACTAGGCCACTCATGACACGCTGGCAACGAGTCCGTGACCTTGACCCTAGGCAACCGTGGCCTCGATTAACTTGGCAGAAGCAATGTTTTCTCTAAGTTCGCAACCTTGCTTCTAGTGCGAAGAGAGTTAAAGCTTAGAAAGTTTAGAATCATGCAAAGGTGTCATACGAAAAGTATGAGTACACTTTCAAAAATGAATTAAAAACAAAGATTTTCGCTTACAGTGCTTTGTATTAAGAATAGATAAAAGCTATTGTGAAATGAAAAACAAAATGAATGGTACAACGACCAAAGGTTTTGCAATATTCTCGTTTCTAAATTACTTCAGTGCAATAACAAGCGGAAGTTGTCGCATGGTTTATTAAATTTAAATCTGCAACACGTGTGCAGCGTAAATTCCGGATGACCTGTAAACGAAGTCCACCTTCAAGATTTACATTTAATTAGTAGCATGAAATATTTATGACGATAGGCAGCATAATGTCAAAAACAAAATCTTGTCGCTCTAGCAGAAGCTGAGATAACATTACTCGTACAGAATCCATGTGTTAAGTGCAAAAAAAAAAAAAAAAGAGTATATTCTTTATAGAATATACTCTCAGAAAGATAAAAAGAAAGAGAAAGATATAGAAAGAAAGAGAGAGAAAGATATATAGAGAGAGGTAGATACAGAAAGAGATAGAAAGAGTATATTCTTTATATAGAATATTAAAAACTGTAAATAAAAAAAAATATTTTTGTTAACTAATAATTAAAATTTGAAAGCGTAGCAATACTTTTCGGAAACACAGTATATATATATTTTTTTTATGTCTAGGATAAAAACAACGTACATTTTCATTTACTTTAATTTAATCGCATGAAATACTAAAGATACATGAAATACTAAGATATTTTTTGAATACTAAAAATTCTCCCGTGCCCAAGCCTGAGGTCGAAGTGGCTAGACAAGGAGCGGACACATTGTCACATTTAGAAGACGCGATCATTTATCAATAATCCAATAAGACCGCAATCGAGATTTTTCTCAAACGAATACTAATACTGAATATTTTTGACTAAGTGGCTGAGTGGTAGCGCATCATACTTCTATGCTGCAGGTCCGGGGTTCAAACCCCGGCTTGGGCAAACCTTTCATCCCTTCAGTGGGTCGATGAATGAATTCCAAGCTTGCTTGGGAACTAAATACGGGGGTTCGCGTTGGACTGACCACCTTACCGGAACATCTGCCAATGCACCTCAGTGCCCATTAAATAAATGACAACTAAAGTCACGCTAAGCTACTCGAGAACTTTTGGCGACGGACATCGCATTTTGAACCATGGTCAACTGACGAGGACGATATCTGAGCTTGCACCCCTTCTCCTAACTTCCTCACCACACCAACAAGAGGTCATTTAAGCTTCGACAGATTTAACGTGCATCGGCCTCCTCTGCACGGAGGGTCTTCAATGGTACTAGGTTTGAAATGACACACAGTCACGACCGTTATCTTGACCATTAGGCTACCGCGGCCACCTGTCGAGGTTCAAAGTCCTCACGCTAGTATGGTATTGAAGTTTGGAGAATGGTAAGCAAGCTCGAATGTTTTTCTCGTCATTTGATAGAGGTTGGCTATCGCGGCCACTCAGTGCAAACTGAGATAAGTACAGTAGACCTTGGCCCTCATGGGCTGTTGCGCTACTAAGTTTTTAATACTGAGAAAGATTGAAAACTTTCCAGAATGCTTCAATTAATGACTGATTGCTTGTTAAGGTTGTACTCGGAAGAAAGGATGAGGGTCAATGGCAACGTCCCTCGTTTTTTTAATCATAATTAAGAAACGAGGGAGACTCCCTTCTGCAAACGTCAACACTACGTCACTGAGAGGACTAGGAGCTTCGAGAGATTTAACGAACATCCACCCTTTCGAGTCGTAAGTGTCACCAGAACTCGAACCCAAAACTGGATAGAGACAAAGCTAGCCACGTGATCCCAACCATAACTACTCGACTACCGCTGCCACTAGCTATATTTGTATAACCAACATTAAAACAAATAGAGTAGAAACCGTTTAGCACGAAATTATAAGAGGGCTGAAATAGTTTTCGTGTGAAAAAAATGTGGCGAAAAAAACATATATTCAACAAAATTAAGTTTATTAGACTACTTTATTTACATTGATAGACATATGTATTTAACAAAAATCAATGAAACAAACATTTAGAAGAATTTAATACAATATTTTTAAGTTTTTTGAAAAACAAAATATTTATCGAGTTTTTGAAAAAAAATTATGCTATTTATCTTTGCATTGGCTTTTAGCATCAAATTATCGATACATTGTTTAATATCGCTTATTTTATTTATTTCACCATTGGAATGTGCGTCGAAATAGCTGCGCATACTTTTCATAACGCTTCTCCTTTCGGATGACATGGGAAGAGAAACTGCATTATTCATTTCATTTTCGTCGTCGGAATCTGAATCAGTGATATTTCTTGAGCGCTGAACAAACTTCAAAATATCTTTGTCATAATTGGGGCTATACACACATTATCTACTGCAACGAATTTTTCCGATGATACATTAGGACAGAAACTTTCTCAGACATTTCATTAAATGTCTGGTGTTTTCTATATTTTTTTTTTTTCATTTTTAAAAAGGAATTTTTTATGTTAAGCGATTTTTATTTCGAGTTAAGAGGAGGAAAAATGCATACAAATACATAGTTGGTTGGGACTGTTGTATTATTTCATGTTAACCGATATTTGGTATTAAGCGTTTTTCGCGTTAAATGGATTTTACTGTACATAAAATGCGACTACACTCGATAGTGAAGAAATATTCTTTAAGAGGAATTTTTTTTAATAATCAACGCTGAACGTCGCACTCTAAAGCAAAACAAGGTGACTGATCTTGGAAGTGACGAGGACGACATCCAAGCTGGCACCTCCCTCTCCTAACTATTACACCAAAGAGAGAACATTAAACCTCGACACATTTAATGTGCATCAGCCCTCACTTCACAGCGAGTCTTCGGTGGCACTAGGAGTCACACCCGCGACATTCTGGCCACAAGTTCGAGACCATAACTACTAGGCACATCGCTGGAAAGAAATGCAACCATGGTCTGCATTGAAACATTGCAGTCGATGGTTTAGGAAAAAGATGGTTCTGGAAAAGCGATTCTTGGACTAGAAGTTCATTCAACTGCAGAAGTAAAATAATAATTGGGTGGGGAAAAAAGAATATTGTTAGCGCAAAATTTTATAAAATTTCCTTACCATTTAAAGTTAATCCAACTTTTAGCAGAAAAATATTAAATTAATTTTATAATTATTTCCAATTAACGAGCGTTCTGAATAAATCTCATTAACATTTCGAGTTTATTACAAATCCATTATAAATACAGCTCCATCCATTCTTCCAAAACGCGACGAAGTACAATTTTAAATTAGACACAATTAGTTTAAACTCATTAGCGCCATTTATATTTGGGATAAAAAAAATACCACATTCTTCGAGCCAGATAGCCAAGAAAAAAAAATAGAAAGTCTAGCCATCTTTACAAATATTCAAAAATTAAATATTTAATTATTCTTAATTTTAAAATATTTGCTCGCTTGCATTTATTACTATCTTGAAAAATTAATACCTGGAAAGTATTCTTTACATCAGAGAGAATGTTATGCACACAAAAAAATAAAAGTATCAATTACATTATGAGCCTATGTTAATAAGTATACTGGGATGGGCACGGTAGGCCTTGCCCCCCAAGGGCTGTTGGGCCACTGGGTTGAGTTTTATTAATAAGTAAATAGGGGCATATTTTCGCAATATATATGGAATACTCGTATTATGTGACCACATATCCAAAAAGACAAACGGTCGTGGCAGCCTAGTGGTTATGGTCACATACTCATGGCCGGAGTGTCAGTGGTTCGAGTCCTGACCTGCCTTGTAGAGGAGACCGATGCACGTTATGTTGGCGTGATGTGGTAGTCAGTAGAGGTGGTTGCCACAGCTCAGGTATCGTCCTCGTCACTCAGCCGATGTTCAAAATGTCGAGGTTCGTCATCAATACCCACGTGTTGCTTTATAGTACGACGCCAATATAACTCTCTCCAAAAAGACAATTTAAGTTTGTATATATCATCTACGTATTGTATTCAAGGTATTCCAACAACCTCAATATTGCATAATTAAATACATTTTTAAAAAAAAAATACTTGACTTAAAAACAATTAAAACCGCTATCATACAACAAGTTCGGCAACTGAGCTGGCACCCACTTCAAACCTCAACATACTTAATTATTTAACACAAAGTCTGGCAAAAAATAATTTTAAGCTACTAAGGAGTTATGTGTGTATTATCAAAATATGTGTTATTTCTAATGCCACCTGATCTCGACTGCGTCAGATTCAGGCCCGCGAAATTCATCAGGGCAAAGGGCTAGATATACGCCTGTCGTTGGCCGTTACCTTGAGCACCATGCAGGTGACAGTACGATTTAGCTAGATTCTACCCAAATTTGAGGGAGAATACCCTGGGGGTGAGTCAGGGGCCTTCCACCAACCTCACGAAAGGACATGCGGTTGAACGGCTATTTAAAGTACCCCATACCGCAAAGGCACTATATATTTACAAACATTCATGTCTTCTCCGGGATACGAACCCAGGCCCTACGGCACAGCAGTCAGCGTCGCTAACCACTATATCGGATGGGCGACTCAAAAATATGCTTCAATTGAATAATACTTAACACTGTTTACATTACATTTTAAATATTAAGTTCGTTCTTGGTGAAAGCAGATATGAACTTAACGTGGACAAAACTGAAAAACAATAGTTGTTCCATCTGAATTTCTTTATTTTTACGCTTTTAGTGTCAAAAATAGCTCTCGTATCGCAAATAATTCTGCATCAAATTCGCGCGAAAACTGAAAATCGCGAAATTTTTCTCAGGAAGTAGAGAAGGTTTTCCTCCGACAAAAAAAAACAAGAAAAAAAGTGTTGCAAAGAGTTTGTAGGGAAAATTTACGACCGACCCAGCTAGCGTCATCAAAAAAAGAAAGAAAAAGTATTACAAATTCTAATCAGTTTGCGTGAAAGTCTTGCATAAAAACAGGATAAGACAATGTATTCATTGCGTGTGTTTTGAATCTACTTTTTAGAAGTACCAATGCGTCGTTTCAGCAATCTTTTCTTCATATTTCTTTGCGTATTTTCGCATCGTCCGGACAACGTTCACCTACCTTTGTTCCCTGGCTTAAGCACGTAACAAATAAGCAGTTATATATAATTATTGCTCTAATTCTTTTTTACTATAATAAATTGACCTTTAATACGAAATGACATTTGACATTTAGTCGTTTACAACAGAGGTTCCCAAACTTTTTTGTTTCATAGACCCCTTGCCATGTCTTTCGGTTTTGGGTAGACCCCTATTTACCCCTAATAAATGAATTTTTGCCGATTTATCAACTTAAATGTCTTTGACAGTTGGTATAGAGCTATACTTACTTTAAATATTTAATTTCTAACTGTAGTGAAGTATGGTGTTTAAAACCTAAGACGCACTTGTTAATTAAATTAAATTTTAATTAATAAAATAAATGTTGCATATATAAAGTAACTCAGCAACGAATACTTTTAATGGTGGGATGAATCTGGTGCTTTCAAAATTGCTGATATCAGTGTTTCTAAATTTTACTTTAAGATCTCCTTAGTGACTATTACGATCAGTTACTCTTGTAATATGATATTTGTTTTTTTTTTTCAATGTGCCCATATTAATTCATTGCCTACAAGGGTATTACCATAGGCAAAGCATTCTCAAACCTAGTTTCAAAATCTGAATAAATAGTATTAAAATGTTGAACGTAGGTTAGAACGTCCTTTTACTGGCAGATTCTGTTTAGACAAATTGAGAAACTAAGAAAATTTAGGACGTTCAATATTATACTCCTTAGCTTCATTCTGGCAAGAAACACCGAAATGATGGTTCTTGTAACTGCAAATTAACTTCATTTATATAAATGAAGTAAATAAATCTGTTAAATAAATAAATCTGTTTTCCACTTGTTTAAATTTTCTTTTAAAATTAAAATCTTGTTCTGATTTATTCAGAGTCACTATCGTAGACCTCCATTTACACGTCATGGACCCCAAATTATTTTTTCGATGACATAAACCCCTTGCAGGTTGTCATAGACCCCTGGGGTTCTATATAGACCACTTTGGAAATCACTGGTTTACAAGAAAGCAAATTGTATTCATTCAAAAAAGTAATAGATCCATAACATCAATATTTTCAAAACTTCTCAATTATTGATACTCGCACTTTGAAGCAAAATTAGGACTATCTCCAACAGAAATCAACACCGATTAATTAACAAAAGAAGATGACATCTCGCAGCTGGCACCCTGCTCTCCATACGTTTAATTCACGCAAAAGCGCAGCACTTAGTGAGTCTATAAATTTAAGGTTCGTAACCGTGATTTTGCAAAATCGTACAAACGAATATTTTTTTTAAATATTGAATGTGACTTAGACTAGAATAAACATATAAAATTGTTTTAAAATATAATTACAATCAAGAATTTAAATGCAGTATTTTGGCCCCCCAAAATTGACCTTAAAATTACCTATTTTCAAAACATTTTTTTTTTTTTTTTATGAAAAATGATTCTGTTATAATATTTTGCCAATATATAGCCGAGACCTCGGTAGAGAGCATGAACTAAGATTTTCGAAATATATAACTTAGAAGTGGAATTATCCATATTTTAATACATCTAAGTGCAGAAATTTTAACAAAAACAAATACTAATAATTATTTTAATTGGTAGAAACTCTGGAAATAATGTGAATTTTTCAAAAATTCCGGTTCAAACTCTCTGTAGAAGACTTAACAACATATATAAGCAAAACATTATAGAAGCTCTTTAATAAAAGGAGGTTTGGAAAAAGGTAATTCTAAGGTGCCAAAATATTGCATTTAAATGATTTTTTTATTGTAATAATATTCTTAAAACAATTCTACACGTGTATTTTAAACTAAGTGACACACATTATTTAAAAAAAATATTCGTTTGTACGATTTTGCAAAATCATGGTTCTGAACGTAGTCTGATACCTTAAGATGCACGAGCCCCTTTATACGAAGGGTCTTTAGTGGCATCAGGTCTCGAACTCAGACTCGAAAACTTCCGCCACAAGTTCCGTGAGTGAGTGAATATTAACGTCGCACTGTTCAGCTACACGAAGGCTTTTGGCGACGGACCGCGTAATTTTGAACCATGGTCAAGTGACGCAGACGACACCTGAGCTGGGACCCCCTCTCCTAACTACCACACCAACGGGAGGACGTTTGAGCTCTCGACAGATTT
The DNA here is from genome assembly GCA_019973975.1 of Trichonephila clavata. Classification (NCBI taxonomy): domain Eukaryota; kingdom Metazoa; phylum Arthropoda; class Arachnida; order Araneae; family Nephilidae; genus Trichonephila; species Trichonephila clavata. The sequence goes on from BMAO01014204.1 coordinate 184,972, forward strand.
AACGTGCATCGCGCCCCTACACGGCGGGTCTTCAGTGGTACTTGGATTGAACTCATGACACGCTAGCCATGATCCGATGCTTAGACCACTTGACTACCGCGGCCTGCTACAAGTTCGTGACTTTAACTATTCGGCTACTCTCTCCCTCTGTGTGTGTGTGTGTGTATGTATGTGTGTATGTATGTATGTATGTGTGTATGTGTGTGTATGTGTGTGTGTGTATGTGTGTATGTGTATGTATGTGTGTGTATGTGTGTGTATGTGTGTGTGTGTATGTATGTTTGTGTGTGTGTATGTATGTTTGTGTATGTGTATGTGTGTGTATGTGTGTGTATGTGTGTGTATGTGTGTGTGTGTGTATGTGTGTGTGTATGTGTGTGTGTATGTGTGTGTATGTGTATATGTGTGGCCTCATTCAAAACTTTGGGTTAGTAACATTGTAGGCTCGAGTCCGTAGTAAATTAGACAAACGAGTAAAAAAAATGCTTCAAATTCATTTGGTCATCACAGCTCTTATCTAATTTGGTGCGGAATATGTAACAATATAGTAAGACTGAAGTGTGTTTATTCTCGTCTCTTAAAGCTACTTTCGCTAAATGTAACACAGTCTGAATTAAACACACACGATACGCATATCCTGACAAAAAAAGTTTCAAACTTCGCAAAAATTCTTAACACTGTAATCCGTACGTCTGTTTATAACACCACGTGTTTAATAATTTGGAAATTTTCCAACACGGAATTTTTCTTTTTAACATGTATAGTAAAAAAGCTGCTCTGCTCAAGATAGAAATTTCGAATTCCTTCTCTCTCCACCCCCTTTCCTTTTTGTCATTGATCGATTCTACCATGTACCGTATGGAAAATGGCAACTGGTTAGCGAGCTGTTCACCACTGAGCAGTGGGTGTTTTACGGTTCACATAGTAAGAAAGAAAGGGAAAGTTTTATACAATCCCCTTGGGTCTGAAAACAAGTAAACTTGGTCGTTGTGTATGAGCTTTAAAAAACAATCCATACAAAAAAAAGATGAGTTCAGAAAGCAATAAAGAGAAAGAACTCTAGAGTTTTGAGCCAAAACCATTCTTTAAGACAGCGGTTCTTAAACTTTCGATCGCCTCCCCCGCCCTTTTTGTATCAGTCTGACATCACTAACCTCCAAGATTTTGAATACCCTCCTGACTCCCAACACCTCGCTAAATGATTTAAAGGAAGGCAATTTAGTGATCCAGTCAGATAGGACACCTTTCAGTCTTTCCTGGAGTCCTTGCAGATTCTGTTAATATTAAAAGACAGTGAGTGAATATTAACATCGCACTACTCAGCTACACGAGGCTTTTGGCGATGAACCTCGTAATTTTGAACCATAGTTAAGTGACGAGGACAACACCTGAGCTGGCACCCCTTCTAACTACCACACCAATGGAAGGTTGTTTGAGCTCTCGACAGTATTTAACGAGCATCGCTCCCTACACGGCGGGTCTTCAGCAGCACTGGGCTCGAACTCATGACATGTCCGCTACGAGTCCATTACCTTGGGCACTAGGCTACTGCGGCCCCACACTAAAAGACAGGCCTTAGTGGATCCCCTAGAAAGACGCTAAGGACCCTGGGGTTCCGCGCACCACTGTTTTAAGAGATTATTCCTTTCAAATGAAATCTCAACGGCGTGCCCTGTTAAGATTAATCCAATATTTCAAATATAGTACAATGGAAAACAGATAGTTACAACAAAAAAATGCATTTTTAATCCAGCCATATTATTCTCGAGATAAAAATTTCAAAGTGGCTAGGAATTTCGGGCAATTCTCTAAATAATTTTTAATGGAAGACCTCTAAAGCACATGGAAAACCTCTATAATACGAAATAAATTGCCATAAGTGAATCCTATTTTATGAAACAAAAAAAAAGTAATGCATCAGTTACCACAGATATTTTAGATTCTTCGGCCTTAGATTTCTCAGAATAGCTCAAGTTCGTGTTGTGCGGAAGTTTGGAGAGTGAAGGGCTTTTTCAGATATCTGTCGTCGTCGACAATTCCTCATGGTTCATAATAACGAATTCCGTCACGTTACTTCAGATTATGACATTAAATAATGTAGGTCAAATAGCTACATTTTTCAGTTACTGAAAAAATTAATTATCTGATTTCTTCAAAGCTTCCTATTTGGATGAAATAAGTCAAGACAATGCGCTACAAATTGAAATTATCGTTAACTACATAGATTTATCAAAAAACTTCTCTTCTCGTAAACTAGCAACATAGAGAACATAAAATAGTGAAAAAAAGACAGCATCCGATATCTTGAATTTCTGGGACACATTTTCAATTAACATTGTGTCCTATGTCGGGAATTGTTGGTGACGAACTTCATCATACCGAGTCATGGTCGAATAACGAGGATGACATCTCAGTTTCTTAAGTCAAGCGAGGATAGCAGCACTTTATTTCGTTTTACGATCAGTAGTACAAACTATTCGTCCGGTGGGCGTAACTACGACTCAAACACTCGATTCGACTTGAGAATCCTGGTCATGCAATTCGCGTTCATAATTATTAAATCTTTCGCATCACTTTAAATATAATTCCAAAACTAAAATACCCTTCAACTACTGAATTGTGATCCGTATGCCATTTAATATCACATGTCTACATAAAATGAAATTCTAATTATGTTTATATAGAGTTAATATTTTAGATGTTTTGACAAGTATAATTATAAAAATAGGTAATATATCCTATAACAAGACGCTCTATATAGTTATTCCAATTTTGTACATCAGTGTTTCCCAACGCTTTATCGCCATGGATCGGTCAACGTTTCTTAATTTTACCGCGGCCCGCTAAGGGGAGGGTGACGTTGATTGTTTATATTTTACATTATGATTTAATAATTTTTATTTAATTGTATTTAAACATGTTTTCAGAATAAATACAGTTTCGTCAAAAAATAAACAGTGATTTAACATGGAGTGTTAAAGTGATTTCCATTAAAGTCGCAAAAACTCGAGGGAAATACTCTACAATAAACGAAATGGGAATAATTTAATGTCCTTGGACGACACGTTACCATTTGAGCCCCGAGCCGGTATTGGTACATGACCCAGGGGTTGGATACCATTACTGAACATCACCCCCCAAAGGTGTTTTTGAACAAAAAACGTGAAATTTTCTGTTCAACACACAACACATAATTACATTAATAGAAAGAAACAATCATGCTAAGCTTAAAAATCTACAAAATTTCTAAATTTATGAAAAAGGTGATATATGCGTTTACAAGTAAGAAATTCACATAAAAAGTCTAAAATATTTGATACAATTTTAATGACGAAGTTTTATGTTTGTCTTTCAAATATCAAATCGTTTCAAAAGCTATTAAAATTGGCAACAAAAAAAATGTTTGTTTTTTTTAATCAGAACTATTTTATTATCTTATCGAAAAAGTAACACAAAATAAAATCATTTTTACTTTTGTCGAGAAACCAGAAATTTAGAAATAACGATCAAGTTTATAACAAAAAAAAGCAAAGTAACAAATCACGTTACCAAATTTGCACATACATTACCAAGCTAATAAATACCTTACACACAAATTAAACATTACACATATTACATATTTTTAAATTATCTTACATATTACATCCTTCCTTCATTTTCTTTACGGAATTTGCCTACGTTCAGAGAAAAGTTTTCTAAAATATCATGCATTAGTAGTTACGTTATTTTGTTGATGCTTATGGTTTAAATTGTTGTAAAACACCAATCGGGAAACTATATGACAATTTAAATTTATTAAAATGAGGTATTTAGGTTAATTTTGACGAAACTATATCGAAATTCAAAACACTCTACATAGAATTAAAACCATGCATTTAAATTATTTCTTATACAATATACTTAACACAGCTATAAAGCAAATTAACAAAAATATAAAATCTATTCAATTTTCCAAAAAGTTATGGCACGTTTTCAAGTTCTTTAAAAATTTTTTAGAAATTGGTGTTCGCAACAATAAACTATTAAAAATAAAAATTATTGATGTTAAGAGCTAAAACATTAATTCGTTTCTTTTATACTCAAAGTAACATGCGTACAAAATATGAAGAAATACATTCATAAGTGTTGAAGTATCATGTTTAAGTAACATAACTTTGATAAAATATACAATCCTCATAAAGTTTTGATGCTTATTTTACTAAGCTCATGTTTAATTCAGACGTTTAAAATCCACCACTTTCATAGCGTAGGTCTTCTTTTCCTTATCTAATTAATTTCTTTCTTTTTGCTGCTCGAATGTTTTTCCCTACACAAAAGACAAAGATTTAAAAATGACAAACTTTTGAATTTCAGTCAAACGTTGATGCAGAATGTAGACAGATATCTTAAGCAAATATATAGTCATATGTACAAGATGAATACACACATAAAGTGCAAAATATATATTAAGTTAAGTGATATTTTATACATTTTGGATTGCATATTACTTTAATTTAGTATTATCATAAATTTTTTGCTTCTAAATTATATTAAACCACACATAAAGTAATTTTTTAGAATCGAACTTCATTACAACTTCATATATTATGCACATACATGAGTTATATTTTAAGACTTGTTCAACACAGTCATGTTGTCCATATAATTTTACTACAATCAAAAACAATTCTTACTAATTCTTTCAAAAATGATTTCTCGCGCTTTTATAAGCTACACATTTCTAGAATTTATTCTTTTTTTTAGAAATTATACTAAGCCTGAGGTTTTTATTATTGCTTGTATCAAATATTCCTTGTATACACACAATTCACTTTACTTCTTAAGCCAAAACACATGAGCATCCTTTCCAAATCCTACTTTTGCTTTGTCATAATTTTTAATTAATTTTTTAACTTTAAGAAATCACACTTATCCTGATTTATTGAAAAACGAATCACTCACATACTTGTTCTGTAACAGTATTTAAATTAATGTGTCAATGGTGGATGAGTGTGTGTAGATCATTTTGGGAAATATCGAACTAGCATTATTACACTGTTCACATTTTTTGTGTTTTGGATAAAATACATTTTAATGTAGTTTTAGATGCATAACCTGTTTCTAAATTGAATTTTCCCCCTTCCAGTGTATCACTTAAAATATTACGAATTTTTTTATTACATGTCATCAGTATTTAAATAAATAAGCAATTTTAAATTTTTCTCCCCAAAAACTGCCGCATTTTACGCGACTATCTGTCTATCGTTTTGAAATAATTCTTCATCAATACTAAAACTGAACTGTCATAAAAACTAATAAGATTTTTTATTCATTTGTACTTACGGAAATGATTTGCTTTTTGGCGAGGATAATTTTTTTCTGTGTTAGTTTCAAAAGCAAAAGCTATCTTTCTTGGTGTTTAAATGCATTTTCTCGTGAGAACAATTTTAAAAATTTTTTAACACAAAATAATTCCATTCGTGAACGGGCTCGGAATTAAACTCGGTTAGCACCTCTCAGCACGCGCTCCGAAACTTTACTAACCGTCCGGCTCCTCTTCGCTTGCAAGTACCATCGCGCCGCGCATGCGCCCATCCCCAAGATGTTCCTTTAAGAATGAAAGCGATCATTGGCACCCTGCGCATGCCCGCGGGCGATTCACATTTGTTTTCAGTTCTTCCGTTTCACTTTCTTGTTTGACGACCAAGCGGAAGGAGGGTTTCGAAAAAGTTCCAGCGACAAAAACGAGTTCCGTATGTTGTAGGATTTTTCCGAGTTACATTCATCGGTAAAGCGGGAACTTAAGTTCTGCATACTTTTACATTCTATTTATTTACTCTTATTTT